>JADLZL010006911.1:0-66103 GCA_015844335.1 Chrysopogon serrulatus | reverse complement strand
AAACCACAAAACCAAATTAAATTTCGACAGACCATTAAATTCGTTTCAATAAATCCTTCAAAACAAGATGTCACATAGATATATTTAGATAAACCGACAAATAGGCCCAACAAGTAGATAGAGGATGATATAGAGTATGGATGTGTGCGGAAGAATTGAGTATAGAGGAGAGAGAATCTTGATGACCGTAACTTTTTAGAGGTTGAATCTAGAGTACGACGAGTGCGGATAGTCTCATCTATGAATGATTTTAGCGGTACGAAACTCCACAGAACTTGCAGAAGCTTCCAGGATAGGCATCGGAGGATTTTCCGGTCCTGCTGATGCTTTGACGTTGATAGTAACTGTCATTACGTCCAGGTTGACATATGCAAGAATCAGTCCAATTACAGAAGGCCCAATCCTGGTTAACCCACCCCGCCCCCACTCTGCAGTCAATTTTTAATATGTCCAATCCAAAAAGTTGAAAATTTCCAGGTTACTAAATTTCCAGGTTACTACTACTATGGAGTAGGTCAGAAAAAAAATGGAGTAGGCAGTCTCTCTCGGAAAGAAACACTGAAGCATTGAACAATTCACAGTGGCAAGTGGCAAACCGGCAATGATCGAACACATCAAGGTAACGCTTTCACTTATTGATTGTGCTGCGCAAGCACTTGCGTTGCGCTTGCTTGATTTTTTTCCTTTTTCCCTGTACATGCATCGATGTCAAATCAAAAGAAAAACGAAACGGAACATGGGAGATCTTTCCCGGCTCGCACCCGCAACTAACGAAAGAATTCTTCTTTCTTCTCCTACAAAATTTACACGACGGTCCTCCGAAGGAGACGTAATAACAATTTGATCACGAGGGGCTCGCGACGGCGCAGTTGCCGTACGCCATGCTCCGGCCGACGTCCGCCGGCGCGGCGGGGTCGACGCCGAGCTCGCGCGCGCGGTTGACGTACTCCTTCTTGACGTTCCCCCTCTGCATCTGCAGGAGGCGGATGACGCTGCGGCGCGCGTCGTGCCGGAACGGCCGCCCCGTCCCCGTGAAGCCGTCGATGAGGTGCAGGTAGGCCTCGAGGTCGTGGCGGCACGCGGGCCCCGCGTCCGGGCGGAGGCACGGCGAGTTCTTGCTGTCGATCCGGAGCTCGGCGCCCACGTGCTGGTACTGCTCCTTCTTGTGCGGCAGCCGCGGCGCCACCCCGGCACCTTGGTGACGACGTCGCCGGCGTTGACGATCCGCAGGACGTTGACCTTGCCGCTGCTGTTGAGCCTGTCGACGAAGGCGGCGTTGCCCACCTTGGGTCCCCGAAGGAGACGACGGCGACGGGGGCGCGTCGGGGATGGTGGTGGCGACCTCGTCGGCCACGAGGGAGCGCCAGCGCGGCGCCGAGGCTGTGCCCGACGACCGTGATGCTGAGCTCCTCGCCCTTGTACTTCTCCATGAGGCGCCGCACCTCCTCCATGACCTCCTCCGACAGGCTCTTGACCTTCTCCCCGGCCGTCTTGTACAGGCTGAGGAACCCCCTGCGCGACCTTGGGCTCCTCCGCTCCGCCCGTGTCTGCGCCGTCGCTGCCCTCGCCGTCGAGCGGCACAAGCGAGGCGCGGAGGTTCTCCGCCCACTCGAGGCAGGTGGCGGTGCCGCGCAGCACGATGGCGATGTCGCGGCGGCCCATGCGCGCGACCTCCCGCTCGGACTCGCAGACGGCGACGTAGCCGACCCAGCTGGACTGCTGCGTGAGCCACTCGGGCGTGTTGGGGCGCTTGGCCCACGGCGGCATGGAGAGCGCGGAGGTGGCGAAGAGGCTGCGCGTGGGGCGGTAGGAGCGGTCGGGGAGCATGAGCCCGCGGTGGCGCGCCGACGCGGTGGGCAGCGAGTGGAACGCCTGGTACGCGGCCTGCACGAAGTCGCCGTACCGGAGCAGCTCGCGGCGGAGGTCGGAGTCGAGCGGGTCGAGGAGCCCCTCCCAGCCGCCCTCGCCGTGGAGCCTCCGCCACCGGGGCGCGATGGTGCACCGCGGCGACGCCCGCGGCGAGTCCGCGGACAGCAGCTGCTGCATGTGCATGAGGCTGCGCGGCGACATGTGCTCGTCGGCGGCCGTCCGCGCCCGCATCCCGGGCATGGGCACGAAGAAGGACAGGTTCAGCGCGTTGAGCAGCCCGTGCCTGACGTTGAGCGGCTCCTGCTCGGCGCCCTGGTGCTGGTTGCTCGCGGTGGCGGAGGCGGCGGCGGCGGGCCGCGGCACCTGCGGCGGCTTCCCGAGCACCTTGTCGAGGTTGGCGATGTGAGCCCTGGCGCCGCCATCCGTGGCCGCCGCCGCCGCAGACCCGGCGGGGCTGGTCGAGCGCGCAGCGCCTGCGCCGCCGGCGCGTTGGGGTTGAGCGGCGACGGGTCCCGGCGCGGCGCGGCGCGCGGGTGGGTGCCGTGGCGCGGCGCGACGTGCACTGGCGCGGTCGTGGGCGCGGTCACTGCGGCTGCAATTGTCATCGGGTTTCCTGTTCCTCCGCCGTCGGTGGTTGCAGCTGCTGCGGTCCTAGTCGATGATGCGGTGCGGTGTGTACTAGTGTCCTGTAGAGACCCCCGAGCGAGCTACCGATCGAAATGTGAGATGACACGGCGGGCGACGGGGTTTTTTATAAGCGGACGGGGCGGGAGGGTGATTATTAATGGAGTGGGTGCCACTTGCGACGCGATTCCATGGCCCCGAGGGAGACGGAGACATGGTCGCGGGGCCGGAGCGAGTGCGGCCGTGCGGGGCAGGCGGCATACAGTACGCGCCCTGCTCTGCTGGTCAGGGCGCTCGCGGGACGGATCGGCCGCGCGGCAACTGCCGAGCCCAACGAACCGAGCGCCTGGCTTCCCCCTGGCTGCCAGCGCGCTGCCTGCCGACTAGTCCACGCTTCCCCCCCTGACATAGTAGTGACACGGACAGCCAGCGTTTCCATTCCTTCCAGTTCCAGCCGCGCGAGCGACGCGGACGCGGTGCGCGGGCGGGTGAGGGTGCCTGCCTTGGACTTTGCTGCCGCCTTGACTCGATCGGCGAGCTCCGGTCCGTCAGCTGCATGCGCGAGCATCGTCGCATCAGTCAGGGTAGAAGAATTGGCGCCATGTGTGAGGGGAGCGCGCGGTCCTCGTTTTTAGTATTCATCGATGACAGACAGAGTGCGTGTCCACATGGCGGTGCGCCCCCAAAGTCGCGTACGGTATCCGGGTCGGGTCCGGTCTCGGTAAATGTTTAGAGCGGGCGGCGGGGGCACACGCGAGACTAGACCGCGCGTGGGCCTGGTGGATTCACACGTCCGGCCGCGGGTCCGGTGAGTCGGTGACGCAAGGCTCTCGAGTTGACTCTCGAATTGCAACCAGCAAGGCCAGCTGGGCAGACGGACAGACAGCTACGAATAGAATCAGCAGATAAAACTTTCGGTTTGTCAGGTCAAACCACCGTGTTTATCCGGCATCCACGCTGTCCCAGCTACCATTAGCCCGCGCGCGTTCAACTCTTGCATCCGTCCAGCTTGTGTTCCCCGGCCCAACGTGATGGCCCGATCCGATCTAGTAGTAGTAGTAGTAGTAGCTCCCCCGTTCGCAGACACGCTCGGCAAGGAGTACTTAAAAGCGTCCGTACCGATCGTTCGCGTAATAAACAAATCATCAATGTCAAAGGTTTCACAAAAGGAGCTGTTGCTTGCCGAGCTTAGTTTCCGTATGGACGTACGTACGTACGCGGACCGCGGACGGGCGGACGGACGGGGGTCATTGGCCAGAATAAGCTTTAATTTGAAACGCAACCGCATTTTAATTTGAACTGGAATTATGGTCATGGACTCGTTGCATCCATGTGCCGTGGTCCTATTTAGCGGTCAGTTTCGTGCTTTGCGTTCCAATCCAAGGACAACACCCCCACCCCCCCCCCCCTCTTCTTATCCGTTGTACGTAGCGCTGTAGTGAAAGACGTTTTCAGCAGGAGCTGCTTTTCAATTATTTCCCCGTTTCTTTTTATCTCTGTCTCCCTCTCTTTTTTAGAAAGTACTTTTCTTTAAAACAAAACCAAACAAACATGTGCTCGTGGTAGCAACTAGCAACTCCTTTTTAAGTTAGGCAGTAGTTCAATATCATCCTTAGTCCTGAAGTGGATCTGCGAAACACGAGCTACCTTCATCTCATTTGACGGGGGATTCGAGCTAGACGAGGACAAGCAGCAGCAGAGCGGAAGCCCTTCGCTGCTGCGCGTGGGCAAGTTGACGCACTCCGGATTCCGAAAAATGTCAATGGACAAAGCATGTGGTTATTTTAATCCACGCGACAAGTACTACTGGACGCCATTAATTAGCTAGACTAGAGACGTGATGAAATGATGCCAGTGGCCAATCAACTCGCGGCATGGTGGATTAGTCTAATCGTGGGTGACCACCCTGGTGATCAATGGACGCCCTCTTGTTGGACGGAGACGAGCAACAAGCAGCCAATCAACAAGAGGGCGATAAAAAATGGGGATGATAGTACGTTACCTAAATCCAGGGCGTGAAGAATGCAGATTGTATTGGGAGGCGAGGAACGTGACGGAAAGAGATGGGATCGATCATCAGTTGCTGCGATCCCGGGAAATGAAAAGCGCGGATGCGTGAGTTGGCCACGTACGCTAACCACCACACGGCCCACCTTGACGGGGAGGCTAGCTAATGAACGTCGTCTTCATAGGGGCCGAGATGTTTAGTTGTCTCTCCCCACTGACTTCGCCACTAATTAAAATTAAAGATTTAAAGGGCTTTTCGCATTGCTTCAGATCACCCTGGGCACGAAATACCGAAAACCGAATACCGAACCGAAAGTACCGAGAACCGAACCGAAAATACCGAAACCGAAATTTTCGGTACCATGTTCGGTACCTAATTTTCAGAAACCGAATTTACCGAGGTATATTCGGTTCTTTACCTCGGTTTACCGAATTTACCGAATTTACCGAAATATGCTAATCATGAGTGATATTATCTTATTAATTGTATTATTGTGGACTATTATATTGTATATTTGTGGTAGTCTACTCTTATAGTCTTGTGAACTTTTATATGTATATACTTAGTACTATATTTCTCTATAAAATTATGTCAAAATTAGCTTTTAAACATGCAATTATATGTCTTTGTGATCAGTTCGGTATTTTTCGGTAAATACCGGAACCGAACCGAAAGTACCGAAACCGAATTTCCTCGGTACCGAATTTTTGAAGGAACCGATCGGTACCTATTTTCCGAAGAACCGAATTTACCGAGTACCGAAGTACCGAACCGATCGGTTCGGTAAATACCGAATGCCCAGGCTGAGCTTCAGATCGACACCGTACTTCCAGCAGATGATGCACTTTATACTAGTGCGCAGTAGCAGCATGGGCACAAAAAGGAAACGGCATGGCTGATACGACTTTCACGTTTTTTTTTTTTGTATATATATACAGCGTTGACATGTGCTAGGAGTACTAAAGAATGGTGTAAGTTTTATGTCTTCAATCACTCACAGAACATAGAGATCTTGTGATATCTAAAAGAGATGGAGCTAGGCGAAATAATTTCCCCATTCACTACAACTATTAAAAGAGGACAACAGATAGGGCATAAAAGCTACCCCCGCCATCTTAAATTAAAATTATAAGAGATTTTGTCTTTTTATGTATATAGTTTTTCTATGTACTTAGATACACATTATGTGTAAATATATAGTAAAACCAGTGTATCAAGAAAAAACTCAAAACATTTTATAGTTTGAAAAATGGAGAGAGTACAAAATTAGTTAAAAATTAAAAACAAGTATATGTACACAGTTGGTTTTATGAGCATCTAGCATCTAAGCCAAATAGAGGAGTCCAGTCCATATCACATACAAATAATATATACAAAAACTCAATACAATACAGAAAATAAAATTACTATTTTGCTTTCTATACAAACCGGAAGGCAAAAATACTTAAATAAGTAGTCAGTCTTGAGTACCATTGAGGAAATGCTAAATTTATAATAAAAAATAAAAAATTATTGGATTGAAAAGCAAAATATTTCAATAAACCTCCCATAAACATGCAACCAATTAAAATTAAATTAAAATATTAAGGTGCCATTATATTGGTCCATTAGATATAACATAACAAGAGATAGAACATAATGCGTACAGGTATGCCTAACAACTTTTTATAGTCCATATAAAGCCATGAAAAAATTGAAGCCCATACCCAATTACAGTTAAGATACATACCAAATTACTTAACCCCTTTTTATTAAAGGAAGCCTTTTATTGTTTTTAAGAGCAATAAATCAAATTGATATAAGATTTTGAAAGAAGTATTGCAAGTTCGATCTAGAAAAACACACAAAAAAGAGCAAAAATTACCGCACGCACAGTAGAGAGGCTTTTAATCTAGAGATCAGAACACCACTTACTGCTTGTGCTAAATATTGTGATGCCATCACAATCAGATCTTACATATATCTTGCTTCTGGAGCACATCCCAAGTATGGAGCCAATGAATAGTTATATAGATACCTTACCTAGGAGAAGAATAATGGATGTCCTTTCTAAAAATAATATCATTTCCATTTCCACAAAGTCGGATTGACCAACATGTGGAAACAACCCATAACAATGATAATTCTTTCATGACCTTGCTTGTACCCCTAACTAGTTGCCAAACATGTGAGACAAAAGGGTAGTGTTTGGTTTGAGGGCTAGATAGGAACAGAGTGGATATCCCATAACAATGATAATTCTTTCATGACCTTGCTTGTTGTTTAATAAGATCTATTGTGTACCACCTTATACTCAAGGTGCTACTTTACATTGTTTTGAAGCTACTTTACATTGTTTTGGATGTGAGGACACCCCTATGTGGCATGGCTTGTGGCCAGTTTATGAACTATATTTGCTGCATCCTCTATAACTTGATGTGAAATGTGTGAACTCATGTTGTGTTGATTAATGTGTTGTGAAATTTATTTTGTTAGATTTATACTTGTGTTTATATGAGAAGTGAACTTGTGTGAACTATGTGTGCACCTATATGACATGATCTTGGTTGAAGGCTTGTCAGATAGTTAGTTGAGTGTGAGCCGATGGTGGTAGCTTGATTTGGTCTAGGTAATTGGAGCATCGCTAGAGCCCTAGATTCGACCGTAACCAATGGCTAGCTAGCGTGACTGCGGCGGCCGTAGGAAGCCAGCGGTAGGCTAGGTGCAGTTGGAATCCCTCACCGTAAATGGCGCTGCCACATCTAGCCAATTGTTAGGCTAATCCAAGGTAAGGAAGGGACTAGGGGACTAGGACAAACAAAATATACACGTGGTGAAAAAAATCGAAGAAAGGAGGAAACGGCTTGCTATTGAATGTGGAAAGTTACTTGCAGAAATATTGTAGCAACTTTTTATTTGTATAAGAAGTTGTTTTACTAATTGTTAGAGTAGTTTTTTTAATCTTCTTTTAAGGGCCTGTTTGGATCCAATGAACTAACAACTAGTTTAACTAGTTGGGTTTTATAGACTAGTGAACTAGTACTATTTGAGCCTTGGATTAGTCATTAGTTCATCCACTAATTCACCTACTAGTTTACTTATTTAGATCCTTATAGACTAATTGTTAGTCAACTAGTTACTAGTTCATGGGATCCAAACAGGGCCTAACTATGAATTCAAATAGAAGTTGCTCTTATAGTCTTAAAGTCTGATCTGATGGTATTTAGAATGAGTAGAAATGCTCGGACCACGTGAGGCCACCACAAATTTTGTATCTTGTTACCGAATCATCCATGCAAAGAGAGAGAAAAAAAAAACAGATCCACCATCATGTTCCGCGTGCTGAATTCACCAGTACTGTCGCTTGTGGTGGACGGAAAAAGCGCCGGGCTTTTCCGGGCGAATCTTGAGGGGCGCCGGCGAGATGGGCACGGCCACTACTCGCCTTTCCGTGAAGCCAGTGCCAGAGGGAATCGCCGTGTTGTGGCGGTGCTGCCTGAACGCGTTCGTCGATTGGTGCCTGGCAGCGGCAAAGCCGGCGGTGCATCTGTGCATCAGGGAGTACCACGGCTCGGAACTATCCAGCTAACGTACTTAGATGGGATGAGAAGCATGTCCATGTCCATCGTGTCCACGTTGGGGGTGGGGTGACGAAGGCCTGAGTGACCACGAGAAGCAGGTGAAAAAGACCCCAACTATTTTTGCCTGTTTTTTTTTTTTTTTGTAGATAATATATTTGAAGTGACGACTCGTGTCATCGTGTGCTTGAGGCGAAATTTCTGGAAAGCCTCAAAAGCTTATAAAACGGACCATAAATAGTGCTAGTATAAGGAGAGAAAAAGCGAATTTCTCAGTGCCTCACGATCAGCGGTGCGCGGTGCGCCTGTGCCCCCGACATCGCTTCGCGGCTTCGCCTGTCAGACATTATCTGGTGCTAACTATATGGGACACCACACAGGACAGCAATTGGCGGTGGTGGTGGGCCAAGCGGCCGTGTTCTGCTTCTGCATGTCAAAAACGCACTAAATTTTCTTTCGTGAAGGAAAGGTGTATCACACCCTCACAGTCCACACACCAGTGACCAGTGCGAGGCCACAGCCCACAAGGGCGGGCCCCGTCACCGGGCACAATGATCACAGATGAATATGACCACTCAACTAGCCAAAACGAAGATTTTTTGCCCACACAGGAATTTCATCTCACTACGAATATAGAGAAAAATATTACAATAGCTGTTCACAAATGTAACTCGACTAATAAACAGTGAGGCTATAATAAAGTAGAAAAAAAAATGAAGTGTAGCTGTTTGCTTCTTAAGTTGAGAGAGCACTGAGGGACTTCTCTCTATGGCGTTCTTAACATTTTTTCAGCTCTGTAATCATCTGGCCAACGAATAGATGCTATCAGCAATAATGAAAATACATTTGCGTGCGCGCACAAACTTAGTAATAGTCACAAGGAAACAAGGAAATCAGGCAGTCTTAGGACGAGCAGCAAGACGTCTTCTGGTTGACGGGTTGCCCACGGATCTGCACGGTCGCTGGCCTTGCGTTGGCCGCGGCTGGTTGGCTGGCCATCCTGAGAAGAGCAGCAAGGATTGCGTTAAGCCCAGTAGTAGGATTTCACGATAGCAATAGCATATTTTACTAGGTGGCACGTTGGCTGTACCTGTCCTTGATGGATGCAGCCATAGCCATGAAAGCCTGCTCCACGTTGATAGCATTTTTGGCACTCGTCTCCATGAATGGGATGCCCATCTCATCAGCAAACGCCTGGAAGGTGTTTTTCATCATTTATGAATGTTCAACGAAGTCCTAAAGGGAGTGGTGGAAAGAAATATGGGGAATTGATGACCTTGTCATGTCATGAAATTGGATAACTTACCTTTGCTGTCTCAGTTGCCACAACTTTGTTGGCAGTTAGGTCGCTCTTGTTCCCAACAAGGAGCTTGTTAACGTTGTCACTTGCATAACGGTCAATTTCATTTAACCATTGCTTCACATTATTGAAGCTTTCTTGGTCTGTCACATCATATACAATCTGCAAGCCAACAATAGAACATAAACATTATCATAACATAATTAAGATGGTTAAGATTCAGAAATTGCCAGTTCAGGTGGCCATCTTACAATGATTCCATGAGCTCCTTGAGCGGTAGTAGCTGCTAGTGATTGTCCTGAAGCGCTCTTGCCCAGCAGTATCCCACTGCATCAATTACAATGCCACATCAGTTAAAGGATTAGTTATATCATAAACATAATTGTAATTTTCAGACAAATCTGGGCCGTTGTTTACCAATGAATACTAGACTCTGATATTCTCTAGATGTAGCTATAATTCTACCGCATGATGCCAAATTGCGCTTCTAGTCTAGATTACATAACAGGTTAAACAATATTTAATAAAAAAAAATGAAGATTAGAAATATCATTTTCACATTTAGAGAACATGGTTCACCTGCTAACTAGTGGGAACTTATGCCACATTACATTCAAACTCATTTTCTACATGATAGGGAAACAGATATCAATGTTCTAGTTTCTCTACTGACTATCATGAAAAGGCTCACTTTTGTTTTTTTTTCTTTCCAGTTTACCTAGGAAAACATATGTCAAATATGACATCACAAGACATCAAACCATGCACATATGATAAATAAAGAACAAGTATAGTATTAGTATTCTTACGATTTGAAGTTTTATAGTCTTTCCATCTTGCTCTACTGTTCGAATTTTCTGCAAAAATGGTAAAAAGAGAGAAGTTATTGCTGGGCCACAAAGAAAAGTTAAATTAAAGTATATTAATTATTTTCAGTAGCAAGTAAATGGATTTGCAATGCACTTACGAAATCAACCCCAATTGTGCTGATGTAGCTGTCCAAATATGAATCATCCTAATCACAGAAGGGAAGTTATCAGAAACATTGACATTAAGTTTTAAGGATGATGCTTTAATCATGGTTATCAAGGCGGTAAGGCGAGGTGTGGCGAGTGACTACCGCCTTACGCATAAGCGAGTAAGGCGTAAAGGCGTAAGGCGAGGCAACGCCTTACCAACCAAAGGAAAATTTAAAGCTGCAGCTCAGAGCAGTAGATAGTGATGAAGAGAAAAGAAAAGGAAAAAAGATAAAGAAAGGAGGAGTAAGATGTGGTCTGGCCCAGCCTATTAGGCAGCCAACAATCCATGTTTCCCTCACCCACCAAGAATGTCAACTCTCTCTGCTCCCAAATCCCAATCCTCTCCAGACACGAGCGCCACCGCGACTACTCCTGCCTCCGGCCTCCGCCCCTCTCTGTCTCTTCCCTCCCTCTCTTCCTGATGCAGGCAGGCCCTCCTCACGAAACTTGCAGCGACAAGAGGGGCGCGGCTCGGCGGCAGCGACTTCTCCCGGCAGCCGGGCGCGGGATAACTTAGCGTCTACCGGCGAGGCGGCTGACTCCTTCCAGTTCTTCCCCCGCTCTCTGCCTGCTGCTGGTGAGTCTCTCGCACTCTCTGCACGCGCGTGCCAATTTCTTCCACACGTGGCGCACCTGCTCTTTTCCGCGGCTGTTTCTAGTGCTCCCACTCTTTCCCCGCCTCCCAGAGCAGAGCCATCCTCCTGTATGGCGACCGCTTTGCTCGATTTAGGAAGAATCGGACACCAAAGCGACGTTTTCCGGACGCCACAGTCCTAAGGCGGACGCTATACGAATCTAAGGCGAGTCGTCTGCTAAAACGTCCTGCGTGGAGCGCCTTGGTGATTAGGCGATGCCAAAGCAACGCCTTAAAAACATTGGGTTTAATATATGTAAAAATATGGCCATGTGAGACGATGAAATAGAAACATCAAGAGGAACTGGATTTAAAACTTGTAGTAATCAATGTTTTTTGGCTGCAGTTGTTCAAATAGGAGTACATTCATATACGCTGAAGAAATGCTCTGCTTCAGCATAGAAGTATGAATGGATGATTACAAGAAGAAATAGGAGTACTTACTGCAAATCTGAGAAGCAAGCATGATTTCCCAACACCAGAATCACCAATGAGCAGAAGTTTGAAAAGGTAGTCACTGAAATTGGGAAAAAAAAAAAAAAAAACTAGGTTAAATAGTGCACCAGCATTACATTGACAAGGTAGATAGTAATTTACTGGTAGATCATGTTGGCTTCCATCACTTCACCAAGATGCCAACTTTGAATTGCTATTATCACAAAATAAATGTGCTCAAGAAGTCCTATTCAAAATCATTTCTCTTAAGTTCCAAATTTTCTCCAATCTGTTACCTATGTAGCCATCAAATTCATTACACGAAGACTTGAATTACACGAAGACTTGAACTACATCTGCATATATTCAATGTCAGAAGAGGACAATCTACCGTGTGCATTACACAGTTTCATATATCTCCAGACTGGGTTCCTTTGTTAGTTGCATTAGTACTCCTTTGGTAGTTGAGTTATATCTTTGGATGGTTGATGATTGGGTACTAATGATAATGTAGACGAGACAATACTCCAATATTTGCCTATTTTGCTACACTACACAACACTGTCAACTTACTCCCTCCAGCCACAAATATATGCTAGGTTGACTAAAAACTGATCAAAATCAACCCATATTCTCAAAAATATTCAGTTTGGAGATAGAGGTGTTACTGGTACATTTATCTTACTAACACTTCCTAACCACATACATGCATTAGACACTACAAACATACTTTAATAGAAAAAGTATTGTCAAAGTATCTTAAAAACAAGAAAAAAGCAAGCATCATATACTTTGGAACAGGGGGAGTAATTACTTGTTCCACATTGACCATATATAATGGGCGTTGTAATGTAACAATAACTTCATTTCAAAAATAATGTAACAATAACTAATATGTAGGAACTTTTATGTTCTTTACATAGCCACAGTATATGGAAGTTATTAAATTAACAAATGCAGCGATCTACAGTACAATGTTCATGCAAAGAACAGTTCACCGTGAAATACAAACGGAACTCATAATGCAATACTCCAGTTATTTTCCTCCAGAAAGCCTGTATCGCTGCAACAGAGAGCATTCTCACCACGCCCTAGAAAGCAAAGCATAATCTAGACGGCGAGCAAACACACCCATCAAAGGCGCATCAATACAGCATAATTTCCCCATCATGCGATAGACCAAAGCAAGCACCGGCCGCAGGAGGCCCTTATCATTCACGAAATCCCGATTTGGGACACAAATTCCCAGATCCAGATCCAAAGCTGGCGAGACCCACCAGAGGTCCCCTGATCAGATCCCCGCAAGTTCGTTCCATCATCATCCGAACAACACGACCACAGCAGCAAGCGATAAATCCAACCCAACGCAATTATTACAAGAGCAATTGCTATATAACAGATCATGGTGACGGGCGCGGGAGACAGCGCGAGGGAAGGGAAGGGAAGGATGATCGGAGGCCTTACTACTCGGGATTCATGTCGAATCAAATCAAATCAAATCCGGCGGAATCCCTCCTCGCCTGCAGCCGCAGCGCCTTGGAACGGGGACCGGGTGGACGACGGACGGGAGCGGGAGGGGGCGGTCCGAGCGAGTCGGTGGATCTGGGGAGGAGGAGCAATGGGCGGAGGCAGAGTGGTTGGAGATGCAAACGCGAGATATTCAAGGGGCGGAACGATAAATACTCGAGAGCCGCCGCGTGCCGCGTGCGCGTCCGTCCCTCCCGCGTGGGTCGTCGCTGGCCTCGCCTTCCGTTGGCCGCGCGTTTGCTTCGCTGCGACGGAGACACGGGGCGGGGCGGGGGCGGCCCGTGCGTGATGTGATGGCCAGGCAGGCGCATGTTCGTTTGCCGCGGCTACGTAATTGAGCTGGACTGGTTTGAGTCTGTGACAGACAGGTGGGACCCACTAGCTTCTACAGAAGCACAATGCAATGCAAAGCGGTGGCTCTGGCCTCTGGCTCTGGCCGCCGCGGATGGCCGGGCAGAACCAGCTGCGCCGGCCTCCAGTCAGGCCAGCCTTCTTTGAGCGCACGCCGGTTCGAGGTCGATTTCTTGCAGGGCTCGCTCCAGAGGCGAGGGGGGGGGGGAGGCACGCATCAGGCGATCTCGGCACCAAACGTCGGTTGGCAGGCGATCTCGGCACGCACAACTATTTTAGTTTGCTGCTACACAACCAAGGCCTTGTTTAGATGGGGAGAGGAGAGAGATTGAAAAGTCCCAGAAGAAGACTGTTTTCGTTTGGTAAATATTGTCCAATCGTGGTCCAACTAGGCTCAAAATATTCGCCTCTCGTGATTTACAACTCAACTATGCAATTAGTTATTTTTTTTATTTATATTTAATGCTCTTTTACATGCGGTAAACAATTTGTGAGAGGAGAGAGATTGAAAAGTCCCAGAAGCGTTTCGTTTGTTTGTGGTAAATATTATCCAATCGTGGCCCAACCAGGCTCAAAAAGATTCGTCTCGTGATTTACAACCAAACTGTGTAATTATTATTTTTTTTATTTATATTTAATGCTCTTTTACATGCGGTACAAATTGATGTGATGGAGAGAGAGTGTAAAAACTTGCAAATCCAATGTGCATCTAAACAAGGCCCAATTTTAGTCACAACAACAATCACGTTATCCTGAATCACCAAAACCAAATCTGAGGGCTGTTCACAAATGCATTCCGTGGCTTACAGACTGTGAAGCGGTATCATATTATAGAAGTTATAAGCCTCTAACGAGTTGTCGTTCTCTGCTCTTATTACGAATTGATGGATCTGGGGAAGGAGAGACGCTGGTGCTTGGAGGAAATGCAAACGTGGGAGGGTATTCAAGAGGTGGAACGACGATAAAATACTCTGGCCTGGCCTCGTGCAATCGCGGGATGCGTCGGCCGTGCATTCGTTGGTGCTATGGGCTGATCCGGCCGCCCGGGACAGGGGCGGCCTGCGGCCTCGACTGAACCGTTCGGAGACTCGCTGCTGCGCTTGCGCCCACTACGCAAGGGGAAAAAAACCGTCAAACTAGGAGATCGCACAATTACCATCACCACCTGACTGCCTGTTGGCCCTTCGTTGCCCCCAACTCTTCCGTGATTGCACAGCTGCCCGCCGCCTGAAGTCGCCGCCCCATACGCCGTCGTGCCCTGCCCCTAGTTCGCTGTCGTCGTGCCCATACTTGGTGGTGGTGAGGCGCCGAGCGGAGCCGCGGAGGCGGTGCAGGTGACGCACAGACACAAAAGTAGCGGCGGAACTGAATGCACGTTCCAGAACTCGCACTTCTGCTACACTTATCCTCTTTTTTAACAGAGTAGCAATTGGATTGTAGCACTAAGCATTCATGTGTGTAGACTTTTTATCGAGTTTATGAGAGACAAAAACAGATTCATGCACATGCATATTAGAGCATCTTCATCAGCTCACCAATATTTCATCCTAAATAAAGTGATATTGGTGATCATCAATACTGTTTTTCTAGACTATTAAGGAAGATGCTCCAACAGATCACCAATAATCTTACTCAATACATATAGGGTCCACTTGTCAGAAGAAGGTGATAGTCATGCATAGTGTGGAAGATAGTGGGTGGATCCCAGCTATTAGGGAAGATGCAACTCTCCCTTTATATGAGAGAAGATGGAGGATATATTAGTGATCACCAATAAAAGGGGACCATATAGAGGAGATGTTGGAGGAGTAAAATTGACTCTTCTCTCCCAATATGGCAGGTTTATGGGATGAGAGATGAGAAAGAGAAGCTGCTGGAGATGCTTTTAAAGAAACAAACACTATTAGCTTGATTTGCAAATAAGTTAGAATTTCATACATGTATACAATTTGTGAGGATCATACGATCTTGTCCTTCCATTAGATAGGTTAGCATAAAAACATGTGTTTTAACGCATTTGCCTGCTAAAGCCCCTATAACTGAGGAGTTGTGTAAAATAATTTATGACCACTCTTAATTTTCCAGCGGATCAGCTCAACCGAGGAAAGGGTGATGCAATGAGGTAGTAACATGCTTCTGATAGCAGGAGAAGTTTTGCCTACTACTTGTTGTGTTTATAACCATCATGATGCATTTGATAGTACCCGCTTGAGTTCATCTTGTTTGCAGATAAAAGTTCGCAAGTCAGTGGCATTTTGTTGTTCCTTTGTGCCAGATAATATTTATAGTGCTGATTTAGTAGCGGCGCAGCTGGATGCACATTCTAGAACTTGCAATGGGGTGACTCTCAAAATATTTTAAGATGGCTTTAAGTAGTAGTAGAATACTCATAGAACTGAGCACAGATTACTCCTGGGGCTGGAATGGGAGCGGGCCACGCTGAGTCAGTTGAAGTAACTCTAAACTCTTTTCGTGTAATAATATGCCTTTCCTATGTAATCTTTCTCCCCCTCATCTAAGAACTCTGTAAGATTTGGCTACTGCATTCTCCACTACCGGTTTGACTGGCATACATACGTGGAATGCAATATTATCAGGAGCTTGATACATAGATACTTATTTGAACACCTGCTACCTAGAGCCTAGAAGATTGTATGGTACATTGATACGTATATATATAGGTACGCATTTGATTACTTGTAGTGTGCACGCATAACAATTGTTTGCCATGCATGGTAGGTTTATGTGAAGATTGCTGGTTTGTGGAGACGAGTTGTGTTTCCAATGGTCGCGGATCAGGCTTTGTAAATTTCTTGTAAAGTTTTTTTTTTCTTTTTTAACGTCTAATAAAATTTACGGAAAAATTGCTGCCGTCTTTTCTAAAGAAAAAGGGTTTCTGACACAATAGCATTCTTGTGCTATTTTGACATGGTTGTTTAGGCTACACTTTTATGGTTTGATTCATGGTTCTGTTAACGAATTTTCTTATGTAAATTGTTTATTTTAGTTTGGTGATTTCTGTGATTCTCTGAGTTTGCCTAACTTTTATTAATCAGGCTATGCTATAATGTCTTCATTATTTCTTTCTTTGATCCTGTGAATCTCTACTTTACGGCAACGGGAAATACGGTGCCTGCCACCCCATTTGGAGAGTATCTATAAGTTAATATAAGTTTATAATGATTGAAATGATATTGCAGAGTATCTATTTCCATATTGTATTAAAGAAAGAACAAAAATCCCCATACCTCTTCCTACTCGTGGCTGATGTACTCCAGCAAATGATCAAGAAGGACAACTCCGTCAAGCACCCTCTACACGACGGGGCAGCCTCGGTCCTACAATATGCGGACGACGCCATCATCCTACTCAGAGCTGAAGCCCAGGGGGTGGCTAGCATCAAGCTCTTCCTCGATCAGTTCGCGGAGGCTACTAGGCTTGTCATCAACTTCACCAAGAGCACGGCCACTCCGATGAACATCCCTACCTCAGACTTCCAAAGCTTCCTGGTGACTCTTGGCTGCAGAGAAGGCAAGTTCCCCCAAACCTACCTAGGGCTTCCTTTGTCCAACACCAAACTACCCCTCTCAGCTTTCGCCCCCCTCATAGCGCGAGTGGACAAATACCTGGCAAGTTGGAAGGCCCTCCTGTTGAGCACCGCAGGGCGTGTGGTGTTGATCAACTCCCCCCAGGAGTGGTCGCGGCAATAGACGCAAGAAGATGTCCCTTCCTATGGACTGGCTCGTCGGCGGCCTCCGGAGCTCAGTGCCTTGTGGCCTGGCAAGATGTATGCCGAGATAAAGAAGACGGGGGGCTCGGGATCAAGCGGCTGGACACTCAGAATGCCTGCCTCCTCCTAAAACTCCTCCACCGTCTGCACCACCCCGGCGACTCAGCTTGGGCAGAGTGGGCCGCGAGCAACACTAACCTGGCGGACCTCAGCGGCTCCCTCCACGGCTCACACTGGAAGGCGTTGCAGGAGCTGCTCCCAGCATACCAGAAGATCACCAGGGCAGGGTGGAAGTTGGAGATGGTCGATCAACCGGCTTCTAGGATGACTGCTGGTTGGGGGACGCGCCGCTAGCCGACCAGCTACCAGCGCTTCACTCCCATTATATAACACGGTACACCTCGGTCGACAGCACTTCTTCGACCGAGGTGTACCGTGTTATATAATGGGAGTGAAGCGCTGGTAGCTGGTGGTACTGTCGCAGGCGAAGGATGAGCGGTCATGTTTTTTCGAAGATAGTAACCACAAACTCATCTCTGGTCTCATATATCAAGTCTCCACCCATGGGGATCGGGACTGCCCTTCCTTCACCTTCGTCTGGAAGAACTTCGCACCGCCACAGGTCAAGTTCTTTGGTTGGCTCCTAACCAAAGGGCGTATCCACTGCCGGCAGAACCTTCAGCGCAAGGGCATTGCTCAATCGGACTTGTGCGAGCTATGCAAGCAAGAAGCGGAGTCGGTAGACCATATCTTCTCTCGGCTGCAGTTTTGTCAAGAGTTTTTGGGTCACAATTGGATGGCACCCAAGTTGCATTGCTCCTGCAGCAACCTTCTGGAACTCCACACCGCCACCGCATGTGCACAAGAAGACACTTCACCCCCTCCTCCTCCTCCTGGCGTGGCACATTTGGAAGCATAGGAATGGCGTGGTCTTCAACTCGCTGGAGCCCAGCATCCCGCACCTAATAGCAACCTGCAAAGAAGCGACGAAAAACTGGGCCTGTTGCATCCCCGCCAAAGACGATAGTCTGAAGTCTCATTGGAGTAGAGTTTTTGCTATGTAATCATCCTCCCCACCCCTGCTGTTTTATCCAGTGTTCCCTAAACCCTCCCTTGGAGGCTTGTATTCTACCTCTCGGGCTCACCCGAGTACTTGTGGAATTAAGCAGGTGGGGAGCTGTTCGCTCCCACCCCCCCCCCGCGGGAGTTGCCCTCAAAAAAAAAAAAAAAACAAAAAGAAAGACATGTAAGTTAATATAAGCAATCTATTAAACAAGAAAACATGCAATACAGATCTCCCGACTCCAAATTAAGATCCTATTCAATGCGAACAGTTGAGAGTTTGATAGAAAGGGATAGTCATAGTGCTATCCCATTTGGTCATTAAACCTAACATAGGCTTAATACGGGTAGCATTTGAATAAAACGGAACCATCTCCCCATCGGTACTCGATCGGTATAGCTGTATACCAGATGATGGCTAATCTACCCTAGCTATACATGGTTGGTTAGGCTGCACTTTTATGGTTTGATTCATGGTACTGTTAACGAATTTTCTTATGCCGATTGTTTATGTTAATTTGGTGATTTGTGTTAATTCTCTGAGTTTGCCTGACTTTCAATCAGGCTATGCTATAATGTCTTCATTATTTGATCATGTGTAGTCTATCTCTATTATATGGCAACGGAAAATACGGTGCCTGCCACCCCATCCGGAGACTTAACACTACCAATAATGATACAGACATGTATACTAGTGCTTGATGGTACAATACCGCCCTCGTATTTTGGAGTATATTATTATCATATTTTTAGCTCGGCTACTAAACATTTCATGCAATTTTTTGTCGATCTTATTGCAAGTTGCAACGAACGGACAACACATTTGAGTGAAACGGAACCATGTCCCCATCGGTAGAACTGTATCCGTAGCTAGTTTCGTACACGCACGCACGGATGACGGCTAATCTACCCCACCTATACATTCGAAGCAGGCAAGCCGAGCGCTTATATAAGGCTCCACGGCGGACGGCCAGCTGCCCAACCAACGCGGCCTCCCTCGGTCCCTCGCACCGCTCGGCGAACCCATCCACCACCGTCCACCGCCAGTCGCCGCGCGGCGCGGTCACAGCGCGCACCGCACCGAAACGAACCCGAGAACATGGCGTCCGCCGTGCCCGCGCGCCACCACGTCCATATCGAGGGCCTGCAGACGGCGCTGCCGACGCGGTCGGTGGAGCCGGGGCGGGCGCGCCCCGTGTCCGTGGCCGTGGCCGCGGCCCCGCTCCCCTGCCGCCGCGCTGCTGCAGCGCCGTGCCCGCGTGGTGCTCTACTACCGCGCGAACAACGACGCCGCCGCCGACGCGGCGTCGCCGGCATGGAGCCAGGAGGAGGCGCTCCTGGTGAAGGAGTCGCTGAGCGAGGCCGTGGCCGACCACCCGGAGATGGCCGGCCGGCTCCGGCGCCGCGCCGCGGACGGGTCCAGCTGGGAGGTGAAGCTCAACGACACGGGCGTCAGGCTCGTGCTGGCCACCGTGGACGCCGCGGTGGACGACTTCGTCGGCGCCGGCGTGGGCGGGGAGGAGCGCCAGCGCAGGGAGGCCGCGCTCGCGCCGTGGACCGACGTGGACGCCGACGACCCCGATATGTGCGCCCTCTGCTTCGTACAGGTATGACGCGCGTTGCGTGATCCTCCGAATCCCATCCGTGGCGCGCGGCAACAGAGTCCCACGATCGCGTCACCTCTTCCATTTTTTTTATATGACCGATCCGCACTGCTTGCTTTTGCAACAGCTGCTGTTGCAGCGGCTGCTGACTGAAGACAGCAAAACATTGTAGCAAAAGCGCTTATTTGCAGCTAAAACACTGTTAAAAAAAGGCAGCCGAACACTCTGATAATCTATTCTATTCGTCGTTCTGCTGCTTGCATGATTGAGAGGAGAAGAAAGTTCGTTGAGCAGACACTGAAAATGAAAATTTCGCCAGAAGTGGCAACAGTTTGTTGGGTAGTAGTAGGTTTGATTAAATTCTATGGGACACACCTAAAACCAACCCCAAAGTTTGGATGCACACCCACAAACAGAACGGAAACTGACAGCATGTGCGCAGTGGGGTGTACAAAACCTCCTGCGTCCCCACATTAACGTCGAACCGTATTAGTGTCCAGTAAGATTTTTGTTTGATTGCATATCTACTCTAATCCCTCTCAAACCGTATAGATTGAAGTGTAGCTAAATAATGTCTAAGAAGTATGGTTGTCTAGAAATACTAATTTTTGGGTCCCTGACACCAAAAGCCACGCCACTGCTGTATTACACTACAGAAAAAACAGTGGTTGTTTGATTTATACTATAACTAAAGCTACCACAAAAATCTCGAAACCATTTGAGCTGGCACTTTTGAGCGTCACGGATGTGGCGTCGCCACACATCGCCGTAGATGAGGCGTGGCTCATAGTTGCCTGCAATAAAACATCCTAAAATACTACGTACTTTTATCTAGAAAAAGTACAAAGAGTCCGTTATGTTGCTCTCTCCATCCCGCCCTCTCAATATTTTGTTGACTCTCTTCGAAAGATACAACTATGAGTATGAATTTAATACTAGTACACAAACCATTTCTCTTGACACTGGCGTTTTATTTCTACTGGCGGTTTCTCTTTTTAAACGACAGCCCAGAAATCGGTCCCTATTTCTACGGTGGTTCTCTTAAGGAACCGTCAAGAAATATGATTTCTACCGGTGGTTTTCTTAAGGAACCGCCAAGAAATGACTATTTCTACCGGGCGGATTTCTTAAGGAACCACCAGTAGAAATCGATTTCTATTGGCGGTTTGTTAAGAAATCCGCCAAGAAAAAATAGTTTGAAATTATTTTTTTTGAGCTTTTCAAACTTCCTCGGATAGAAAAACTCCTAAAATAAAAGTTGTAGATCTCGAAAAGTTATGAAACTTTGTAGTTGACAATTTTTTTATTTGAAATCATCTTTTTATGAAAAACTACGAATGAAATTTTTAAATTTGAAATTCAAATTTTGCAAATGATCTCGGATGGAGAAACACTCTAAATAAAAGTTGTAGATCTCGAAAAGTTATGAAACTTTGAAGTTGAACATTTTTTTATTTGAATTCATTTAGGCTCTCAAAGACTGAATTTTCCATCGGGTTTGTATAATATGTGGGGAACAAAAAATGGGATATAGACACAAAATGACATGTTGGTGGAGTGGTAGGGGGGATACGCCGCGAGGGGGAGGTCGCGGGTTTGAACCCCCCACGGCCGCGTAGCACGCGATTTTATGCGAAAAAATACGCGACTTGCGACTTCGACGGGGACGGGCGGGCGGGTGCCTCCCCCTTTCAAAAAATATTTTTGCCTTTTTAATATATTTTTTTTTGCTATTTTTTTCATGTTTTTACAAGCAGGCGATTTCTACAGACGGTTCCTTAAGAGAAGCGCTGTAGAAATCGATTTCCACCGGTGGAAGCAACCAACCGCCATGGGAAATGGGCCATTTTCACTGGCCCCCCCACTGGCGGTTGGAGAAAACGCCAAAGGAAAATGGTCGTCTAACCGCCTCTACTAATGTTCTGTGTACTAGTGTAAACAGATCTTTATCTAGGTTTATATTTAGAATTGTATATCTTTGAAAAACAGATGGAATAGTACGAGTATGTTTTAGAAAATTCACCGTACCGCAGAAACAAAAAAGTGAAATGTTCCATCTAAAAAATATTTTAGACGGAAATGAAGTCTCGCAAAATAAAAAATGCATCCTAACGTAAGAGCTTCTCTTCTAAAAAATATTCTCAAAATCCGTGGATGCCATATTGTATAAAAAGTAGGTAATATAAATATTGTTATAGTTACCTCACGAAGCTACGTATATTTAGGTTGAGAGAAGATAATGCATGCAAGAAAGGATGAGGGAGAAAAAATAAAGTAAAACATAATAAGAGGAAAAAAGACATAATAAATATAAATAGTGATAATATGGATTCTATAAATAGTACTAGTCTTGATAGTATTTTATACTCTCTCCATTCTAAATTATAAGACGTTTGACTTTTTTTATATCAAGTTTGACCATTCATCTTATTCAATTTTTTTTGTAAAATATTACTTTTTTTTATTGTGGCTTGATTTATTAATGATAGTTTTTTAAGAATAACTTAAATTTGATAATATTTGCATAAATTTTTTAAATAAAATGAATGGTTAAATTTGTGGTTAAAAAAGTCAAACGCCTTAGAATTTGGAACGGAGGAAGTATTCTATGTCGAAATCACTAGCATCGCTAGCCCTAACATTAAAAATTCATCAATTGCCACGGGCGTCAGGTCACTCAACAACAACCTGCCATGCCGACACAGAAATCAATGTGCCTGCTGTGCCGAACGAGAAAGACGGCATGCAATGAAGCACGAGTCTGCCTTTTTTTAAAAACAAAAAACATCACGACATCTCGCAGTGGAATTAACCTACAGTATGCGACGGCTTACGAAGCAGTGATTATTACACTACTAACTAACTAATCAACTCTGACGTGCTGTTTCTCTGGTGCGTGCAGCTGACACGGTTCCAGGGCGACGGCGGGTACGCCGTCGGCGTGAGCTGCAGCCTGATGCTGTGCGACCCGCTGTCGCTGGCGCGGTTCCTGCTGTCGTGGGCGCGCACGCACGCGGCGATCAAGGCCCAGAACAAGGCCGCCGCCATCCCGATGATGCAGTACGCCGGCTACTTCCACCGCCCCAACACCATGACCCGCCGCGTCAGGTCCGTCCCGCTCGACGCCTTCGTCGCCGTCGGCACCGACACCGTGCTCTTCAGAGCCTCCGGGTCCGGATGCGACCACCGCGCGCTCGTCGGGGCCTGCGTCGACGAGGCCCGCGGGAGGCTCGGCGCGGCCAAGGTGCCGCCGCGATTCTCGCTCCTCGTCGTCGCCAGAGACGGCGTCGGGGACAACCCGAGAGGGATGAGCGTGGAGACGTGCACCGCGGATACCCTGCCGATCCCCGGCGGCGGCGGCGGCTCGCTCGAGGTTGCGCAGTGGCAGGACCTCGGGCTGGAGGAGTTCGCGCTCAGGGAGAGCAAGCCCGTGCACGTGTCCTGCAGCATCGTCACTGGCGGCGGGGGTGAAGAGGGGCTCGTCGTCGTGATGCCCGATGGCAAAGGGTATCTCGTCACGGTGACTGTCCCAAAATAGGCCGATCGAGAAATAATGCATCGAGATTTCGGTTTGTCGTGGAAAAATATTTGACTTGATTATTATTAGTTGCTGATAATTGTGTGCACGACTGCATGTATAATTCTGTAATTTGGTGGTGAGAGTGAGTGGGTGATACTGTATTGTTGTACCAGAAAGAGACAAAGAGTGAGTGATCATATATTGTTGTACCAGAAATAAATTATGTATAAAGTCATTGATATTTTCTCTTCTTTCGGAAAAGAATATACTAGTTCCTCCATTCGAACAGAATGCAATGAACATACAGAGATTGCTTTTAGCTTGCTCTGGACACTCAACTGAAGCAACGCGAGCTTGAAAAAGTCATGACAGTCATTCAGAATGATGGTTGCCTTTCTAACACTGAAATTTCAGTAATGACCCTAAACAGTAGTAGCACTCAAATGATTGATACTTTATCAAAGAAAAGAGCACACATTTTATTGTACGCAAGGGATAGGAGGAGTATTATATACTAGTTGAACATGTTACATAATTGCCTCAACCTGTCCACCAAAACAGGATCTTTCAAATCCAGATGAATATTACTACTAGTAATCACAGACGCTGACAGCAGCTGCAGGAATGGCCCGGCAATCGCCGTCCAGCTCACCTGCTTGACAATGGAAAGCTAATCAATCATCGGTGTGGCGTAGATCAAACATCAAAGTGGGTCCGCGCAAGGTACGATGCAGAAACTATCAGTCTGGTTTGTTCAACGGTTCAACCAAAACTGCTAGCTGCATCCTTCGAGGCAGCTGTACGTACCTTTCACTCTTTCCTTTCGGGCAAGTTTATTGAAGTATTTTATCTCAGGAAATGCTGCATTTTACACGATACCGTCTAGTATTATTTTACGTTGATAAGATCGGCCATATACATCTTTTTCTTTGAGAATTTGGCCATATACATCTAGTCATCTCGGTCGGATGCAGGCGCATATAGGATAATGCTTTAACAGTTAAGTTGATAAGAAATAACGGGAACAAATATTCCACAAGTTTTATGGTGGCAATGTTCTACATGCCATGATTACGTGAACTGTTAAGTTAGGCGTATGCCATGCTCTCCATGGTGCTACCATAGGTTCCATTGAGGTACAGTAATGGATAAGCACTGCCGGGCCTTCCTTTGGACAGGAGAAGAAAAGGTTGCTTTGCTTGGGATGTTGCTTCGCTTCTCTTGCGAGGATAAGGAGTCAGAGACCTCAAGCGGAAGGACAACAAGTGCTTGTGAGTTGTGACCAAGATGGTTCTCATGCTATCTGAGATGAACCGCCCACAACCCCATGGCAGGGATGGTTGAACTACGGTTGGTAGGGAGGTTCCGAGTTGAGACCTGGGCGACGCACATTGCCTAGGCAACACACACCTCGAGAGATTAAGATTGGAAACGTTGCCTTCATCACTTCCTTTGTGGTCTTTCTGATCATTAGAGGTGTTCTGCTCATTTCTTGTTTGAGCACTGCTTCCTAAGAGCAGCGTGTCTACAAATTTGACCATGGTGATGACGTGGCCCAACATCTCTGATGTCATCTGGGATTCTTCACTTGTTGCCCAGCCAGCCTAGCTCAGTAGTAAAAACTGAGCTAGGCTTTTTTCCCTAAAACAAATACTGAGTTAGGCTGGTAGGCAATACAACAACTCCATGACGACGAATCAGACACACAACACATGAGGATCAGCTTGATCACTGTACACAAGTAACACGAGTACACAACTAGTATTGCGCTGTAAGCAGCCCGGAAGGCAAGGGATCTAGCACTTGTGGCCAGAGAGAAAAATATCAAGATCACATGTTTCATGGTTGCTCCTACTATGCAAGGGATCTAACTTGCTCTGGAGCATCTAGAAGGGCCGCAGTGCAAAGACATTCAGTGGCTCAAGAGTTGTCAGTTGTGTAGTACTTGTACTTAGATTGTATGCGCTAGCTGCATACTTGCTTCTACGGAATTCAGGCTTTTGCGTCAACACCCGACACGAGGGAAGTGTTACGGGTGTGGTGTGGAAAAGGTGAATCTATAGCTTAGTACATGTACAATTGCTTTGTTCAGTTCGTGAAAAAATTGCAAATGTTAGAATCTGAACTCCTGTAGCACTTTCATTTGTATTTGACAAATATTGTCCAATCGTGGACTAACTAGGCTTAAAAAGATTCGTCTCGTGATTTATAACCAAACTGTGCAATTAGTTATTTTTTTTACTTACATTTAATGCTTCATACATGCGGGTACAAATTGATGTGATGGAGAGAGAGTGAAAAAACTTACAATTTGCAAGCAAACTAAACAAGGCCCTACTCATTTCGCAGAGCCCTGTGTATAATTGGACAGCATGTGATTCGCAGTTGTTTCCACATCGCTGCGCGTCAGTGCTTAGCATCTGAGTCGTGATTAGTAAGTGCCTATAGTAACTACGTATTGGAATACATTTAGATAAAAAACAATAGAGATTGAGATTCTAAACAAGCAGACACGCCATTCTATCATCTCTATTAGATCAAATCTACAATTACATCATCTATAATAGCGTAGCGTAGCTCAAATTTGTTGGTTTTGGTCCGTGCATCACCATAAATTGTCCAGGGAATCCGGGGACGCCAGGGCGGCAGAGTTGGTGATGAAACCAACTCCACCAAAACTTACCAAATCGCTTTTAGAGTAGTTAGCACCTGCATCGCTTCGTCGTTCCCAGTCCTATATAACCATTGATCACTCCAAGTCACCACACAGTGCTCAGTGGTGCCCACTGCTCACAGCAAAAGCCAGCCCAGGCGTTCCGTGCTCTTCATTAAGCTGTCGTCTCTAGTCATCATGGCTGCCATCATGGCAGGTCTGCTGCTGGTCCTCCTGGCTGCCGTCGCCGCTCCGGCGCACGCCACGGAGTACACGGTCGGCGACTCCTCCGGGTGGAGCAGCGGCGTCGACTACACCACCTGGGCCAGCGGCAAAACCTTCGCTGTCGGGGACAACCTAGGTGAGTGATCGAGTACGTACGTACAGTAGGTTGTAACTATAAGCAAGTACAAGCTTGACAAGATAGCCCACACACATTGCAGTGTTCCAGTACAGCATGATGCACACGGTGGCGGAGGTGAGCTCCGCGGACTACAGCGCGTGCTCGGCCAGCAACTCCATCAAGTCCTACAGCGACCAGAACACCAAGATCGCGCTCACGGCGCCCGGCACGCGCTACTTCATCTGCGGCACCCCGGGGCACTGCAGCAACGGCATGAAGCTCGCCGTCACGGTCGCCGCCGCGGCCGCCACCACCCCGCCCGCCACGCCCGCCACGCCGGCCGCGCCCGGTGGCGGCGCTGGCACGCCTCCAGAGACGACCACGCCGTCCACGCCTACTACCACTACGCCCGCCGCGACGTCGCCGCCCACCACGACCAAGCCCGCCTCCAGCAGCAGTGGCGCCGCCTGCGGCGCGGAGGCCCGGCTCGCTATGGGCCTCTTGGCCGGGGCCGCGGGGCTCGCTGGGCTCGCCCTCATGGGCTAGGCTAGGCAAGAGGCAGTGCTGTTCCTTTCTGTTCCGACGTTGGTTGTTGCAGGCTTGTGGCCCGATTGTGTTTACTGTTTACGCACTCTGAATTCACGTTGATGCTCGCGAATGGCCTGTTGGAGACTCCGGCTGCATACATGTCCGAACGAATTGAAATCTAAATGGAAAAGGTAATTAAAATTTAATAAGGAAAAAATCTAATATGATTTAACTGGAAAAACTAAGACGACACATAGGCAATCACAAGGCGAGGTATGACAATGTCATATGAATCACTAGAAACTTCAAAGCAAGATGGAGGAGAGAGGAAAAAGAAGGAAAATGAAAAGAACACAAGGGACAAAAAGAAGTCCACCCTGACAACCAGCCCATATAGCCCATCTTGACATTCTGGATGACCTACTTGTGGTCCAACCTAACTAACCATCGTTCCTCCGCTATTCCCTTTCCCTTCCTAATTGCTCGTGCCGTCTCCTTCCAGACCCCCTGTGCAAGATCCCCTATTTGCCGGACCTTTAAAAGTCCTTTTGATCTCCAATGTCACAGAAGGTGGTTGGTGAAGAAAGATATGGAAGAGTTAGAGCGGACGGGGATGGGATCACGCTAGTGTGTGGGGCAAATTATTTGTTTAAGAAAAGACACATCCATTTTAGCATCTATATCTATGATAAAGTTTTAGCAGACAGGGGATCTGACAAAATGGATAATTGGGTATCCATTTCTATCTAGGAATAAAAATCAATTTCTACCCCTACCAGCTTAGAGCAAGGCTAATAATACAAATCTGGCGATGGTCAGATAGATATTTACAAATTCACTTTTCAAATTTACTCATACAATGGTTTAGCTCTCTACATAAGATAATGGCTCCACTTATCTCTTTCACAGTTTTTTTTGGTTTTTTGACCAAGCTGACGGTAAGTTACAGCCCACTTCTCTTCTCTCCTCTGTCTCAACATTTAGTCTTCTTGCAGTTCATCATAATACTTGCTCTTATACATTCTGAACACGGGAGTAAGAGTAGGAATGAGTTTTTTTGCACCACAAATCCACATATACCCCTAACGACCTGAGCTCATGGACTCCTTGGTCCTAGCACCTCAGTCGTGCTCCGCGTTTCTCACGGCTCCATCCACGGCCGCATCATGGCGCCATGGCCCCGTCCAACCACACCTTGCTCCCCATTTATGTGCATCATGCAATGCAAGGACGAAGCGAGAAATCAGGCTGAAAGCGCCTCATCATCAGCGAAAACGACAGCTTACCCCAAAATGAACCGGGGCGCACATCCGCGCGCGCTCATTCATTCATCCATTCAGGGCAGGCACGCACCGCTGCAACGGCTTAACCAGCCTGCCCTTCGCTCGGACAGCCAAGAAGCAGACTGCAGAGGACTCTACTTTTTTTTTTTTTTTTTTTTTTTTTTTTTTTGCCAAGAGAGGACTCTACTTTTGCCCGACAGAGGCAGCCCAGGTTTCACGAAACACCTTTTGCCGAATCCTTTCTGGTGCGAAAATGCGAAATGCTGAATCTGCTGCGCGTGCGGCCCGGTGACCCACGAGCCTCGCCGCCGTAGCCGGGCGCCGGCGCAGCAGCCTCCGGCGGATTCCTTGCGTACCGCGCACTCATCCAATGATCCCAGTGACAGCAGGATGCCTCCCAGCCGCATGTCCCACGATGACATGATCCCGTCCCACGCATGGCGTGCCTCCGAAGCGAGAGGAGAGAGTGTGGCGGCCCGGCCGGCGGCGGGGCCGGCGCCGTACTCGAGCGACGTGGCGCAGGGGCGACACGGACAGCGAGCGATCTGCGCTGCGCCGGTACGCGTTTTGGTCCCCGGGTCCATCTGGCGCTGGCGGCGTGCGGATCGATCACCTTCAATTCATTCATTCACGCACGGTGATATGATGGCCGGCGCGAACTCTCACTCCTGTGATCCCGCCCGCGCGCGGCCAGTCCGCCACCTCCCACCAACCGCCGGCACGTCACGTTGGCACTGCTGCTGTGCTTGCCCGCGTGTTGTCCTCGACCCCTCCACTTTTTCCAGAGGCGTGGCCTGCATCGTCAGCTTTGAGTGTAGCTAGCACTGGTGCATTCGTGTCGTGGCAATTGCTCGGTGGTAGATCGCTAGTACGAATGAGACCAATGGTTGGTGACAAGATTTCTGATCATTTCAAGTGCATGCCCAGATTTTACACATCTTTATTAGTGTAGCTTACATACACTGGACTTCGCAATGCGCGGAGTTTTTGCTCCGATCACACCGTGTAAAAACTGAGGAGCGCTTCCTGCGATTCACCTAACAAATAAACCGTTTTTTACTGTTTGGCAGGAGCAGGACTCCTCAACTTTTTCCAGTTGAAAAGCTGGACGAATGAATCGGTTCTGCTATTTTTTTTTTTTTTTTTTACTCTAGCTTAAAAGGATTTTCTGGCACTGTTCTGCCTTTTCCCCTGACATCTTGTTTCATGCCTGACACCAGACTAATTCATGTTGGGCCCAGCGGTTGGGTCTGTTTGTTCATCAAAACAGAAAGAGGGCCCAACTAAAATAGTGTCTACCTTTTTTTCTTTCCAGAAAAACGTCCCACATCTAAAATAATGATTGCATCAAGGACGCATTAGTTTCTGTCCGCGTTCCTTTTTTCTTTCTAATGGTACTGCCCATATCATTTCCCGCTTTCCGCATCTAGATCCAACCAAGCAATACGGGGGGAAATTTTTTCGTGATCTAAAGCGTCCGTGCTTTTTACAGCCGCACATGGTCACTCACATGGACGTGTTCCTACTGCCTACCTGCGAACGCGCCGTGGTAACTACCTGCACTAACTCTGAATCCGAACTCGACAGCTAAACGGTCGTTCGTTCCAATTGCCAATTCAATTTAAACCAGTACTGCAAGAAGTTTGGACATGGCACATAGATGTACCATGGTAATTGTACTGCCTGCAATGACAATGTACCATGGTAATTTATTTACATTACACGCAACCTATGCTCTGAATTCTGAACCAACACAACGAAATGGCCGCATGCGATCGATCTTTTGTCCAACACAATGCAAAGGGTCGGACTACGAAGTTTTCAGCACCGGTGCGTACTAGTAAGGTCGTCAAGATCGAGTGAATCTGGATACATGCATGCATGATCACGGTAAATAAGCTGCACAGAGAAAAATTTATTCAACGGCCGTAGATAGAAACAACAATGCACCACCAGAATATACACAAATCCTCTCTCTATAGAACCAAAATGTAGTGCGGTAAAAGTACAGGGTGACATCCGCGGGCATGAACACTAACCACCACCCGCCCGCGGATCCAAAGCAACCAATGCATCATCATCATCATCGTACATCAAGAATGGATCATAGTGCCGGTAAAAATTAAATAACAACACCAAAAAAGAAAAGCAATGGAAATGGAGCAGCAACGTCGAGGCACAGGGAGGGGATGGCAACATCGGCGGCAGGAGGAGGAGTCGGAGTCGGAGTCTACTACTCAAAGCAGGACAGCGAGGCCAGCGAACGCCACCACCGTGGCGAAGCCGGCCGCGCGCGCGCATGCACCGGATTCTTCGCCCGTCGGCGTGGCCGTGGGCGAGAGCGAGGGCGCCGGGGACGTCGCGGTGGGGCTCGACGCCTTGGGGCTCTTGGGGACGCGGCCGGCGTCGACACGGGCGGGGCCGTCGGGGAGACGGTCGGGGCCGGCGTGGGCGCGGCGGCCGGTGGCGGGGTGGCGGGCGGAGGAGGCGCGACGGGAGGCGGCGCCATGGGCGGAGACGGGGGCGGGGTCGCCGGGGGAGACGGCGGCGGAGTGGTTGGAGCGGGCGGCGGCGAGGCCGGCGGCGACGGAGGCGGCGTGGTGGGGGGGCTGGAGGAGGAGTCGTCGGGGGCGCCGGGGCGGCGTGGTGGGAGCCGGAGGAGGCGTGGTCGGTGGTGCCGGGGGCGGCGTGGTCGTCGGGGCAGGAGGAGGAGTGGCGGTGGGCGCGGGAGGCGGGTTGCCTGCCGGAGGAGCCTGGGGCGCCGGCGGCGGGTTGCCGGCTGGAGGCGCCTGCGGGGGGAGTTGGCCGGTGGCGCGTTTGGCGTCGGCGGGGCTGCGCCGGCGGTGACTGCTGCGCTGCGCACGACGCGATCAGGCGCGCGAGGACGAGAGGGCGGAGGAGAGGCGCCATTTTCTGTGGAGCTGAGCTGATCGTGCTCGAGCAGTGGGAGGAAGCGAGCGGGAGAGTGATGGTTATATAGCGTGGTCGGCCGTGGCGGTGATCAGCAGCAGGCTTAAGCTTAACAACCTCCAGCCGCCAGCTCACTGCCCACACTCCCACTGATTATGGTGCAGCTTGCTAAGCTCGCAATCAAGGTGGAGGTCGAGTACGTTTACGGTTGTCACAGCATAAAATTTTGCTAAGCACTCGCATTATTACTAATATAACATAGGGAGATTTTGCTGTAGGACATTGAAAAAAATGCCTAATTAGCCGAGATCACACATAAACGGATGAATTTGTTTGAGTACCATTACAAATTTGTGATTCTTTTTGCCGAGACACACCGCGTGCCGATTATTTTAATGATTTCACAGGTTTCGGGAGAGAGAAGGTGCGAAAATGTCTAAACTACCTCGCCTTCAACCTTTGGCTCCTCAATATTTGCCGCAACACATGCCGGGCGTCTTTCTCCCGGCGAGGACTGAGCCACGCCCGAACCCAGCCCTAGGCCCCGGGTTTTCCCACTGGGCCCCCCACCTGCACGCTGAGGTCGGGCGCATCCTCGCACGCTGGAGGCCGCCGCGCGACCCCCACCCGCATTTAGGTTATGGCCCCCGGCTCGCGGACGGTGGGAACTCCGCCGCAAGACAAGACGCGGCATCGCTTACGAGCGTGCGGGCACGGCGCGGCGCCACGTGACGAAAGGGTGCGGGCAGCCTCACGGGCTGGGGGGCGCGGCTCGCCCTCTCTCGACCTTGCCGGGCGTGGGCCATGGCCGCGGATGGTGCGGCTCGTCGGGGAGGTTGGTGGAGCCGAGCTCCAGCGCCCCGATGCCGACGGGAAGCGCACAATGGCGCGGCAGGAATGGAGGGAGCGGTTGTGTGGGGCCAGTGAGCCGGGCGTTGTCGTGTTGCTGGCTTAGCCTTGCTGGAGACCCAAGGCCCCCAACCCCTTCTCGACGCACGCGCGTGCACAGCCCTCAGCCATGGACAGAGATAGAAGATGTCTCGTAGGGGCAATTTGGTCTATTCACTGTCCTTTCTCTCTCCCGGACACAGAAAATTCTTATTTTAATCGTCGCGGTGTCCACTGGCAACGAAACACGAAATTATAATGGTACTGGGCAAAGAGTCGCGTTTACGGTGTGTTGCAGCAAATTTCAATATTTCACGGTGTCCTACAGCAAATTTTCCCAATAACATAATCTTTGTAGTACTTATCAACGTATCTGCGTGCGTACGTACGTACGCTATGGAGTATCTGAGAGTGAAGGGTACATGCAGTACGAGTTCACGACTTTCGTAGCTGTCTACGTAAACGAATGCATGTGTGTGTGCTGAATGCTGAATTGCTGATGGCCCGTGGCCGGCCCGATCTTTGTCCTTGGATTGGTTGGTGCAAATGCCAGCTGCCCTGCCCAGCTCGGCAGCTCCGATCCGTAGCCTTTTTTTCCTGTCCTGACTTTTTGCTCTCCTGAGGGTGACGCCGTGACGATTGTTCCTGGGAGGTTGAACAATTAATTTGTCTGCGTGTCCTTTGCTTCCATAGCGCACGAGAAGGAAAAGGTGGAAGCTTGGGCCAAAGGCAAACGCCTAATGTCTATTTTCTAGCACGTCAAGTTATAGCGAACATTCGCTAAAAGTTTTGTTGTCAATATTAGCTATAGTTAGGATTATGAGCCTGAGTCTGGGATTTTCTCTTTTTTTTTTTTGAGATCGGGACTTCACCCGTATTTCATTAAGAAGAAGGGCCAAACAAAAGCCGGAACCAGGATACAAAGGACCCAAGGTAATTCTAGGATTACCAACAAGACCCACAACACAAACACAAAGCAAGAACGCGAGGGGGAACCCTCCACCGACAACTCCGACAACTGAACCTAATACAAGAAATATATCTCAACACCTCGATAGCCAGCAGTGATAGGAGTCATAGAAGAAGGACGGCAAAGCATCCGTCCGAGCACCTCGCCAAAGAACGCACCTGCCGGAACCCTCGGTGGCAAAGCATCCACCGAACACCTCGGCGGCAAAGCATCCGCCGAAAAAAGACAAATCACCTCGGCGAGAAAGCATCCGCCGGAAATGCGACCTCGGTGGCAAAGCATCCACCGAAACCCCTCACGGCAAAGCATCCGCCAGAACACCTAAGGTGGCAAAGCATCCACCGTAATCGACCATGACTATGGTCGCAACACACACCGGGCCGACAACCTAGGTGAGGAGAAACCTGAAACACAATTAGGTGCAAAGACTACAACCACGCCGACATCGGCGCGGGAGCAGAAAACTCAAAAAATCGCCGCCCCAGAAGGAAGTGGCGCCAGGGGCATCACCGCTGTCCGCCCGACCACCGTCGAGGGCAGGCTTTTCGAGCTTCAAGCACCCAAACCCGCTGCCGCGGGGTAGGGGGGACCAAGGTGCGCGCCCACTTTCGGCACGGCGTAAGCACGAGACGAAAGTGGACGACGCCATTCACGCCACCATGGCGTCAATGGCGCACCACTAGAAGAGCCATCCACCACCACCATGCAAGATGGTACTGCAACAGTCACCAGCCGAGGGCCAACGAATGCTTCTCATTGCACGCCGGTAGAACAAAGGCCACACACTGGAGCGCTGCCATCACCGCTGGATCCGCGATCCGGCCGCCAGCCTCCAGCTCTCCAAGAGCCCGAAGCCATCACCGCGGCCAGGGCCGCCACCGCAGCCACGGAGGACCCGAGGGGCAGCCGGTACGGATCCAACCTATAGGGGCTCGGATCCGGTCAAGCCGCCGGCAGCCAGCACCAGGGGCCTCGCGCGCCCTTGATCTCCATGGTCGCCGCCACTTGCAGGAGGCGGCGCGCCAGCCATGGCTCATCCTGACGCCCAGGGGAGGGACTGGCTCTGCCACTGTGCGCCGGACGAAGCCTAAGCGGCTCGATCCGGCCGGCCAGCGCCGCCGCCAGCCTATGGCCGGAGAGGGAGGGGGGTGGGGGAGGGGGGGAAGAGAGAGTGCAGGGGAGGGGCGGGAGCGCCAGCCCACCCACCGAGGGCGCCGCGCCGCCGCCGCTGCGAGCATGGGCAGCGACGGCGGCCGAGGGAAGCCGCAGACGAGGCGGGCTTTTGGCGAGTGGTGGAGCGCCCGAGCCACCCCTACGAGAGGACGACGCTGGGCCGCATAGGGGGCACCAACACCTCCAATCTGGGATTTTCTTAGGAAAGGTGCCGAGGGAGGTTCATCTTTAGTACGCAAGAGGGGGTTAGAACGAAGGTTGGAGGTGGCAAATGATCTAGCAAATGAGAGTCACCAGAGATGAACAAGAAGGTGAGGCGAAAACATAATAGGTGGAGAGGCCGCCATGGCGGTCGAGGTAGTGTTCGATCTAGAAGAGGGAGGCAATCGAAAATGGAGAAGAAAGGTAAGGCGTAAGCACCACGCCCAAAGGATACCAGTGGCTAGTGATGTGGATACTAGATTGTTAGTGATGTGCTATTCGGGAGGGTGAACCGAAAAAAAAACGACCATGTGCTCATTGAGTATAATCTTGATCGCCTAAGAGCTAAAAAGATAAAAAAAAAGGTGGGTGAGGAAAAAATTGTCCAAGTCAAGGAGTCCAATTAGAAACAAATATAATGATTTATGCTGTTTAGTTCTCTTTGTCTCTATTCCTTATTCCACACTTCCTATCCCAGAAAATAGACATCCTAGCATTTGAGGGGGTGGGTTGTAATGTAATCCCATAATTTATAAAAGCATAAGTGAAAAAATCACTCGCTAGGCAAGCAATTGTCACACTTAAGCCGTTATAAACCCGGTAGTCCTGAAATCTCAAGGATTTCAAACCAAACATCATCAACCAAGATCGCATAAGTTTAGCATTGCCATTCACACGTTACAACATTTCACAAATAGTTCGACAACATCGAGTGCGGAAATAAAGTTATTACAAACCGAGTTCTTAAAATCCGAAAGCAAAATGAAAAACAAAGTAGCTTTGAAAACTCAACCCAACTCACGCATTTTTAAAGATTAATACAAAGGCCCCCGTAGTCTATCCAACAAAAAGCAGTTGGGAAGAATATTAAGATTAACCTTGCCCAAGGTCTTCTAGTCCACTGAAAAGACAGTAGCACAAGCATTGCGTGGAAGGTATGTCCGTCAAGACAAACAACAAGCGGGAAAAACCCCGAGTACGAGAAGGTACTCGCCTAGACTTACCCGACCGACTCAAAATAAAAAGACTCCAAGGAGTATGACAGGCTTTATCGTGGGGATAGCTTGAGTCTTTTGCGTAAAAAGCGGTAGTAACATTTAAAGTGGTAGCTCGCCTTAACCATTCTTATTTATGCTAGGTGAGCACCTATACTATGCATCATTATAATATTAGTCATGATTAAGCAAGCAAGTAGTAACTATAATCATAATCATCGCCTTAACCCATCATCATTATTAACCACATTCCATAATCATTACTACGATGCCGCAGCTCAAGTCAAGGTGTTCACCGCCCAGAACGATGGCGATTCGAATCGACACTACCGAGCTCGTGGGGTATTCCTCACACAAATCACACTCACCCGTCGGTGAGCTACGATCACCGTGGCACGTATCCGAAAAAACAAGTACGCTGACTCTCGCATAGAACCACCGCACCTGTGGACCGCCTGACGCTTTAGCCCCATGCCATGCGGACCTCGGACTTACTCTTTCTTTTCGCCCTTTGTGGTCCCCCATCCATCTCCAATACGGTGCGAACGGATCGAGAACCGCCCGATAGTGTTAGGCTTCGTCGGAAGTGCTTATCCGGCCAGCTAAATGTGAGGCATGCGTTCAATATGACTTGGGGTACAACAACGGTACGGTCCTTAATCAACACAGACGGAATCACTGTGGGTCCACGACCCCACAAGACCTCGCCCGGTCTCCATTTATCACAGCCAAAACCATCATCCGGATGATATCAACATAAGCCTTCCTTCAATCATAAGTAACCACCTATACTCGCGGATGACGTGAAATCACCCGACTTCTACCGCCTAAGCAAATTAAGCATAATACTCGCCCTAGACTAGCAGGGGTATATCAAGGTGGGTAATTCAATGGTAAAGCAAGGATATAATGCATCAACGGTTGCACACAACTCCTAAACTTAATGCAACAATCATAAAGCATAATTAGACCGTTAGAAAGCATAGGTAAGGAAATGCTCCTGCTTGCCTTGCTCGAAGTCACTAGCGAAGTGGTTCGGGCACTTTCAGGTAAGTCGTCCCTCGTCTCCTCCTGCCGAGACTTCCCGGCTGAACTCCTCCCGAGGGTTCTCCTGGTCTCCGAAGGTTGGGGTTCCTCCTCGCGAACTCAGATGATGCGATGCACATACTTGAGTACGATGAATGCATACACGTATGATGCTCATGAATGAGGATGATTAATGATCATTTGACGAGTAGGTGCATATCTCCTCTCTACTAACAACTTAACTCATTTATCGAGTATGTGCATACCTCTTCTCTAAACACTTAGAGAAGTGTATAAAAGAAGAGAGGTGTGTAGGCACACACACATACACACACATCACATGAATAAAGAGAAGTACTACTATTTATAGCCAACTATCACATTTCAGTTATGGTGCTACATAACAGGACCAGCAAGCATAACCTGATTAAAAGTGCACAAGAAGTAATATAGGACTCCTTAAATCATTTAATTCCCATACTTATCATTTCATGTGAATAATTAGGCTTGAACTGTGACCTCTGTATAAACAGTTCAGAAAAATCTATAAAAATTACAGGAGCTACATCATGCTATAACAGAGTCATGAATAAAGTTTCATGACAATACATCAAGTACAACAGCCTACACAAAAAGATTAAATAGCAGGACAGAAATGCACATTTAATAACTTTGCACTATGAAAAGTGTCAAACAACAGATTTCACATTTTTCTCTAAAACTTCTTAGCGCAAGAACAGTCACCAAAAATTACCAGGGCATAATTCCTTATAATTAATTTATTAAAAATCATACAAGAATCAGCCCAGAATTGAAATTAAATCATATTCCAATATTTTTGTACAGAAATTGCATGAAACCTATTTTTCCCAGAAACTACATCACATAACAAGTCTAACAAAACAAGAATCACATTTTTCAGAGCATTCTACAATTTACCATGCATTTACTTAGTTTTCAGCCTTTTAAGCAAATAAATAAAACTACACAGTAAAGTGCCATAAAAATTACATCTCATATTTTTACTGGGTAGATCTACTCACTAGAAACCTAGCAAAACAAGTTTCATCAAATTTGGACTTCATTTGCTCCAGCTATGAAATTAAAACTATTAAAAACAAAATCTGAATTTCACTTAAAAACAAACCGAAGCGCCCCCGCTGGCCGGACCCGGTCCAAGGGACCGTGAGCCACTGCCAGGCGGGACCCCCGGGTCCACGGCCCCACTGGCCAGTCGGCCGAAAGCAGGGGCGGTGTTCGGCGGGCGCTTAGCTCGGCCGGCTGACGAGCTCACCGGCAAACAAATCTGGCACGGGCGTGCCCCGCGACGAGGCGCACACACGGTGACGTGCTTGGCGCTGGCGGCGGTGAACCCTAGCTACGGCGGGGCGGCGGTGAGGGCGGCACGACGGCTCGGCATGGAGGCGCGGTGGTCGCCTCCCGCACCGGCCCGTGGTGGGCGACCGCATACGCGAGGGCGAAGCTTGAGCTTAGAACTAGGTTTGGGTGCGTGTTGAGCACCGGAGCTCCCCCGCCGCTGCATGGCGGCACGGCGGCGGAAGGAACCCCCGCGAAGCCCGCGCGGCGGTGGCTAGGCGTGCATTGCCTCGATTGAGCGCGCGGGTGTTCGATTTTGCTCCTAGCGGCGCCGCGGGGTGCCAAGCAGAGGAGAAAGGAAGGGGGAGCGAGAGGGTGTGAACGCTGGATCGCGGCTCCGACGAGCCCGCCATGGCGCTGCGGTGGCGGGGCTGCCATTCGCGGGCTTACCGCTGAGCGACGGTGGCGATGCTAGGCAGTGCAGTGAGGTGGAGCTTAAAGGCCGGAGCGTGAGCTGCCTCTCGGGTGGTGTGAGCGCGCACGGGCTGCGGGAACGGGCGGTAAGATAACGGCTGCGGCGGCAATGGCGGGTCGCTGGCGCCTCATAGCTGCAGCCGCTGGCGAGAGCGAGAGCGCGAGACAGAGTGGCGAGAGTGGAGGGCGGGGTTTCCAAATCGGGCGCGGCCGGGCCGCGGGCGGGTCCACCGGCCAGCATCGCCGCCACGCGAGCGGGCGGCCAGCGACGGCGAAGGCTGCGTGGCGACCGCTGGGCCGACGCCGGTCGGCCGGCCACGACGCTGGCGCTGCGAAGGCTGGCGGCGCGGGCCGTGGGCCGTGGGCCGAATGCGGCTTGCCCGCTTATGCTGGTGATTTTTCCTTTTTTTTTTTTGAAAATTTGAATCAAATCCAAACTGAACACAAATGTATCTTTTTGACCCATTTCAAAGCATTTTCAAGGAAAGTGCCAAAAATAAAAGTTGTAGAGAATTTCAAGATGAACATTTTCTATTTTGGGTCAGGTCCAAATTCTGAACAGAATTTGAATCATAAATTCATTTTGAATTTGAAGGCAAATAAATAAATTTTTCAACTTAATTTCTCTTGCTCCAAATTCCACCAAAACTTTTTTGCAATAAAAGTTTTGCTAAATCATTCCAAGTGCTGGGCAAGGAATTCCAAACTTGATCATGTCATTTGCATAAAGATTAAATGCACTAATTAACAATCAAGCAAGTAATTAATTAACCACAAATGCAACACATGAAATGACAATGCATTTAGGGTTAAATGCTTGATGGTGCTCATGTCATGCTAATGAATGATTAAGGTAATTAATTGAGTGCCTAATGCATGCTTAACACATGAGGTGTTACATGGGTTACCAAAGAAAAGAAAAAAGAATGACTTGCGCACCTCTACTATCACTCCGGTGGTGGGAGGGAGGCTGTGATGATAGGCCTGAGACCTAGAGATAAGGTAGTACAGAAGGACACTAGCTTTTTCAGGGGGCAAATTTTGAATGCTAAAACGATCTTTTTAGAATGAAAGGAGTAAGTTAACATTAAACATCATAATATCCTTGCATCCCGCGATGACATCACCTTATTTAGTTTTAAAGGATCACGCATAACTCATTCACTCCATCTAAAATCTTACAGTTACTTATTTGTTCACTAAGAACATATTAGGTGTAGTAAGATGCTATATGTTCCTTTTTTTTTTCCGTAAACTTATGTACCATCATTTATATTCTAGGCTGTCAAGGGCTAATGCAACGGCAGCATTACAATAATAAAGAGCATGTCACTCCTGCCGCCTCAGATGAATGATTAAAGAAGCAATAGGGGGTCTACTAACTAAAGGTAAAGGCAAAGCAACCGGCTTTTCCAGATCATCATTATATATAATATATCCACCAGAACGTTTAAGGACAATTATATTTTAGCAAATTCAGGTAGGGTTTGCATGCATGGCAACTACCACGCCCATTACCACACTATATTACAAATATAATTGATCATGTCCTTTCATTTTCAGGGCGTGTCATTTCCAATCTCCATCCATCCATGGATCTCTCAACCACTGGTACCAGACTACCAGAGTGTGGCGCGCGGCATCATCAATCAAGGCTTAGCTAGATGCCAGTTGCATAGCACTGCCGCACCGGCCGGCCGGTGTGGCCGGGCCTTGCGTGACCCAGGAGCTAGCTAGAGAGAGGCTGCATCGCCGGCTGCCGCCGCCGTGTGGCAATAAGACTAGGACTAGCAGCATCTATCTCCGGTTGGCGAGAGAATAGCGCGGTGATTTGAAGCGCCAACGAATCGCTTGGGCACCGACGACGGGGATCGGAAACAGAGAGGAAACATGCGTGTAAGCAAGCAAGCCAAGCATCCGTTGGAGCGTCCAAATTAGACGCAGACTCTGATGGACGTACTGGTCCAAGTCTGACAGCGATCTTGTGCAGCTCTGAAGCAAGTCCTGGCACTCTTGTTGCCGCGCGCCAGCTCGAATCTGTGAACGCCGAGAGTGAAGCACTTGTGCATTTGTGATCCAGCGTGTCCGTACGTGCAAACCCCGGCCCGTTGTCGCTAGAGCTAGCTGTCCAATTCTCTGTTCTCTGCAGGCACCAGGTTCAGTTCGCACAGAAAGGCAAGTATGACTGCAGCCTGCAGACAATGCGGTAGGTTAGGTAGGTTTGAGATCGAGAAGAGACCAACCAGACGTCCACAATACGTAGCATTGTAGTACTACTGTGCAGATGAGTCGCCCATGCACATCTCGAGCCCAATCAAGGTGTGGTGTGCTGAACCACATACAACACCACAGATGCAGCACAGCAGTCCCTTTCCGGGACATCTGCAGATGGCCAATGGCACGTACGCCCACACCGCCACACGCACATAGTTTTCACAAAGATCGTCTGCTGATCGCCGTAGCTATTAGCTACCACCAACCAGGCGCAGCATGCAGCTGCCATCCCATTTCCCATGGATCGTCACTCGATCATGCAGCACTGGCCACTGCTGCTCGATCGATCACTGAAATAAATTATATATGCTGGTGAGGGTGACTCGCAAACCAACTGGATCATATGTATCTTCCTGGCCCATGACCACGAGGCCAACAACCACCACAGCCTGGACGACCGACCTCCTCTCGATCAATATCGAGCTGCTGTTAGGGCCGCCCCGCACGGTCTCGAGTCCGGGCAGTACCTACAATTATCATTATTATTATGAGGCACGGCACGATCTGAGACGATCGATAAAAAAAAAAAAAAAGTAGTAGTAGTAGTATTTGATTTTGATCCCAGTGACAGTAGCACGTAACGTGGCGCGAGTGATGACAAGGTTGGGTGGGTGGGGTACATTGCAAGGGAAGCAAAGCGACCATTCCATCCATCCATCACCTTTTCGATCCTCACATCCGCCGTGTTTCCCCCCTTGGATCGTCTTCCTCCTCTCAACCACCGCTACTGCGTCGTCTGCGTGCGTGACCATTATTTATCATGCTCACTCGCCACAGCTGGCCTGGCCTGACCTGGGTGAGTCCGTGAGTGAGTGAGTAGTTTGTCACCCCGGCCGGCCTACTGCACTGCTCTGCAGGCGCGTGATCGATCATAGCTGATAAGTATATATGTGAGAGTGAGGCGTTGGTTTTTATTTCATGGTTTCAGTGTTTCACTCTAGTATAGATCTCGAGAGAGGGTTTGTTTGCCGGAGGGAGGCGTTGGTTTTTATTTCATGGTTTCAGTGTTTCACTCTAGTATAGATCTCGAGAGAGGGTTTGTTTGCCGGAGGGCGTTGGCTGGCTGTGGCCGCTCCGCAGGTTGATTTCTTTGCCGGCTTTTCGGTTGTTGGGCTAGCTTACTACGACGTGCGTGCAGGTGCATCGCAGGAGGTTGCGGTGCGGTGAGACGTATGCGTTGCTGTACTGCAAAGATAAAACAGAAAGAGGGAGGAGGGCCGCCTGCTCTGCTCCTTTCCGTAGTGTTGGAATTTGGCGGCCAGTAAATTGGAGTCTGGGCAAGCAAGAGTTACTTCTCGCCTACTGACTCAAAAGCCTCCTTGGTCGTCCTCTCTGCTCTTGCATTGCACGGCGTGGCAAGATTTCGCTGGCCGTGGGCGTGGCCGACCGGATCGGAGCAGCTCCTTTGCAGCTGGGACAGCGATGGATGTTAACGGGTGGACGCGGCCCGGCTGCCTGCCAGGCCGGCCCGAGCAAAATTTCCCGTGATCCAAGCATTGATGATGAGTGGAGGCGCTAGTAGTAGCGCTTGGGTGAAGTGAAACCAGGGACGAGCAGTTTTGGTAATGGTTGGTGAACACGAGACTACATGTGTAGGCGTAGAGTTGTTATTACTCCATCCGTCCCCAAAATGGTAAACGTAGTTTTTAACCAGAGGAAAATCATACTGTACGAAAGAAAATTTCCTGCTCCATCTCACCATTTCGGACGGAGGGTATCCGTAAACAAGTCCGCGGAAACCAAAAAAACGAAAATCGCGAATACACGCGAGACGCCGCTGATCTGCGGTGGAAAGCTCGGAGCCCAGAAGGCCAGAACAGCCACGGCCCAAACAAAAGGACCGAGTTGTTGTCCTAGGTCCACGGGCTGTCCCGGCCTCTTTAACCGATGCCGCGGCGTGGATTCCGGTCCCGCAGATCCGCTCGTGGCGGAGGAAATGGAGCTGTGTTGTTCATGTTCAGAGCGCCAGCTTCACTACGGTCTACAGATAACAACAGGCTGCGGTAGCCCAACACCATTCACCAAGCCTCCTCCGGTCGTGGTTAGTTGCATAACTATGCTTCCTCTGCAGTGGCCTGTAAGCTGGGGCTTCTTGTTGTTGTTGGGGACAAAGGAGGAAGAGATGGCAGCCACGGCTTCTGCAGTTCTCGCTAATTTCAGTGTTGTGCTGACCCAGGGGTATACGTCCTCTCTCCTTCTGTTGGCTCCAGTATTGCTACCGGGCTACTGGTTGGCTGCTTGCTTGAGCAGTTGTGATTGTATGTTCAAGTCCTATCTCAATTCTTATAGGCCTCCAATGTGCAGGCGGTAACGAACTTCAGGGTCAGTACAACCAACTTTTACTACTTGCCGTTCTAAATTACAAGACCTTTTGACTTTTCTAAACATATGTCTAGACGCTTTGGAAAGATTACCGGTTTGGCGCTTCGATTTCAGAATAGGCACAAAGCATATATGTCTGCAAGATCCAATGGACAGTTCATATCCATTAAGCATGTACTGTCTCTCAATCTAGCAGCGCTTCATGGAGTATGTATCTGACTAGCACCAAGTTTGCTCAATCCATCACGCTACACGGGAGTTATACTGTCTCTCTGCTCTTTCTAATTCTAATCTCTTACGTACGATCCGTGCACCAAAAGAGGGCCGGCCAGAGTGGCCACGTCGCCGGCGATTCTCGGCCGTCCGATCGGGCGGTCGGACGGCCCAGATCTAGCCAAATTCGGCCGTTTTGCAAAAAAAACCCTCGATCTTTTCATAATAGAACCCGCCGTCCACCCTCCTCTCACAAAAAATCTTGCGAAAAAGTCCTCCAGTTTTTTTGCAAATCAACCCGCGGTCCATTCAGGCCTCCCCTCATGGGTGGGCCTTTCCATGGGCCGGATTGCCCCCCAGTTGGGCCCTTTTTTGGCCGAAAATGGGGTTCGGTGGGCTGAATACGGCCCGAGGCCATTTTTCTATTTTACTGAATTTATTATTTATATAAACCGGCTGAAATTTTGTAAAAATCATAACAAAACAAATAAAAATCAGAAAAATGCCAAACCAAGTTTGTTGAACTCCACACAATGAGCAATACAATCTAAATGCATAACATTGCATGCAAGTTCTACTCTAATTTTATTGCTAAAAAATAGATATAGATTTGTCTCCAGTTTGCTGAAAATACTTAATAGAGTCAGTTTCTTTATTCAAATTGCTACAAAATTTTAAACGTATCATACCTATACCACGTATAAAATAGGATCCATAATACAACATGTTTTAGTGCAAAGCTTAGGCTGTACATTTTTGCCCATGTTTTAAAAGGGCTAATATGAAAATCAAATTGAATTCTCCCCATTCCACAATTACATTAACTTTCAAACTTCTCATACTCCTCCCTCTTTAATAAATACTTTTACCCCTTCTTTCTACAACCATGCGTAAATAATAATTTTCAATTAAAATAAAAAAGGCTAATATATTAAAAAAAAAAAGAAAATGGCCATACACTGGCCATAAGCGGCAACGCCGCGCTCATTTCTAGTACTAAAACAAATATTCCAAGATAGCAGTTTTTGTATGCCATTTCAAAATGATGTAACCAAAATACAATATAAAAATAGCGCCAGTTACCTGATTAATTAGCATAGCCCGAGGTGTCACGGCTTCGGGCATCCCTGAATCCGACATGGTTGAATTGGGCGGCATCTCCATGAGACTGTGGAAGCAGTGAAGTACCATTGCTCGTTTGCAGGGGGGAGAGGATGAAGCACAACGACCTGTGATATCAGCTTTGCTGGCCGGCTGATAACAGCGATTGCATTGCAATCATAGCAGTGAGTGCCGGCTCAGCCAGACACGAGCAATGTAGTACTGCAAAAGGGTCATCAGGATTCTGGACCCAGTTCAGTTAAACAGTTACCATCAAGGGAAAAAACGCAACATCATTGACACTCTGCACACAGCCTTCATCTGTATTTCAGACTGTTATAAGTCATTGTTCTATCTTTCTAGATTCATCTGACCCCTAAGTACATTGGATATGCGTAAAGATATACAGTATATTGTTATACAACAGATTGATGTATCCAAAAATTCTACTACGATGGACTATACCATCATTTTGAGAAAACAGATTATATCCCACTCATGTTTGTCTGTTTAGGTCAATAAGCATTAGGGACAGAAACCGTTTCCTTATCATGGTCTGATTTGGCTTTTCTCCAGAACCATCACATTACCTCACTTACAACAACACTACCAGACCGTGTCTCGCACTAGGAGCAGCACTGAAACATCTCCCTGTCAACTTTCATCCACTAGAAGTGGCTGAACACCAGGATCTATCAGACAAAGAGCAAGGAGAACATCAGCACAACATACTAAATCACAAAGCTTTTAAGATAGTATTTACAATGGGACATATGCAACACTGCTGCCTATAGTCATTACCTGCATTTCCATTCTGTGTATTAGTTGACCGATTTCTCCACTTCTGGATGATCTGAGGAATTTCTGTTTTCACATGAGTTGACAACGACACAGCAGCCATCAGTGCACAAAGTGCCAGCATTATGAATACTGAATCCCATCCTTTTCTTGAAATAAAGCCCGTTATGAATGGTCCTAATGCAGCACCAAGAGATCCTGTCCCATCTATAATTGCCGTTACTGTGGCCAATGCACGAGAGTCTCCTTTAAGGGATTTGTGAGTGCCCAAATCAGCAGAAACAGCAGTTGTTATGAGAGCATAGGGTCCATTAACAAAGAGGCCACTGATCATCATCAAGCCAATGTTGGTCGCTTTTGAGATACTGCCATATGCATGAAACAGGAAAAGAGATGGAATCGCCAAATACATGAAAACTGCAGCAGTGGTTGCCCTAGCATTGAGCTGATCAGATATGAAGCCGGCGAGAACTCCCCCAACTATTCCACCTACATCAAACAAAACTGATAGATATCCAGCAGATGCAGCTGACACATACTGGCCTCCAATAGCTGGGGAAAAAAATTACAATGTTAAAAGAAATGTTATTTTAAATGTCAAATCCAAAAAAAAAATGAAGTTTAGTAGCTAATAAAGTTCAGATGTCCTGCACAGTATCAGTAATTCCACACAAAAAAGGGGTTACAATTTACAAGACAATCACACAAGTCATCTGAAGACACTACAATGCAGTATGGATGATACAGATGCATTTAACTTGAAAAGACAAGTTGTATTCAGATAAACAGAACAACAGATAAATGTGTGTCATGGTACATTCAAAATAAAAAATGCAAGTCACGTTATTGTTAGTCCATTCCTAACCTCAGTGAAAGAAACAATCAACTACGAACCTCTGTCAAAACTTATACATACACGCACAGGATATGCTTTTTTTTAAAAAAAATGGTCAGCAGGAGCTCTGCCGAACTTGTATTGATACAGAAGGAACACACAGGACATGCTGGGCAAGGATAAACTGGTTATCTAGCAGAACATAAATTCTTACCATTTTGCCTTTTTATGTGCTATATATCTCTTGCACGCCTGATATACTGCAAAGCATAATACTACTGCTGCAGCATAACTACTACAACATGCTACTCTACAATGTAAGTTCATGTCCACCCCAATTAGAATTCAATCACAAGCAAATGCAATAACTTCCATAAAGAACCAGATCAATCTAACCAAATGCAGAGCAGGAGCAGGAAGCTAACAATTCATACCAATCTAATGTAATACGATAACCGCTGTGGCCAATTCTAATCGATACGGAACAAACTCATGGAAGAAAAAACACGGGCTTACCAGTCTGGCTCAAGTAGAATGGGAGCCAGTACAGGAACGTGTAGGCAACAAGTTTGGCGAAGAAGAGGCAGAGCGCGAAGATGACCACACCGGGAATGGCTAGTGCCTTCAAAATTCCGATGGCGTCCCGTCTGTCCTTCCCAGCGCCGCCCGCGGCAGTGATGTCCTCCCCGTCGGTGCTCTCATCAGTGACCGGCTCAATCGGCGACGCGCCGAAGCCGACGTACTGGGGGTATGGCGCGAGAAAGAAAAGCACAAGGACGCCACCGAGCGCAATGAGCGCACCGGGGACCACGAACGACCATCCCCACCCGTAACCAAGCATGGCCGCGGCGACAAGCGATCCGGTGATGTTCCCGACGGAGGTGTGCGCGTTCCATATGCCCATGATGAGGCCGCGCCTCCGGCCGCAGAACCAGTTGCCGACGATGGCGACGACGGAGGGCCAGCCCGTGGACTGGAGCAGGCCCGCGATCACCTGGGCGACGACGTAGAACGCGAGCGAATGCAGGCCGAGGAAGTAGCCGGCGCCGAAGAGCGCCACGGCGGCGCCGCTGGTGACCATGCCGAAGGCAAGGAAGCGGCGGAGGTCGAGGTAGTCGCCGAGGTGGCCGGCGACGAACATGCCGAGGGAATAGGAGGTGAGGAAGGCGACGTCGGTGGCGCCGAGGAGCGCCGGGTCGGCGAAGGGCGGCCACGACCGGGCGAGCTCGCGCTTGACGATGCTGGGCGGCTTGCGGGAGGCGTGGTAGAGCGCGTAGGCCAGGAAGGTGAGCCCCAGGACGAGCGCGCGGTGGGTGTTGTAGGAGAGCGCCGGCAGGGATCGGAGGCCGCGCGGCCCACGCCCACCGGCGGGGCGCGGCGGCTCGGGCGACGGAACCGCCGGTGCCGGCGGTTTCGTCATTGCGGTTCGGTTGGAGTGGAGGTCGCGAGGACCGGAGGGAGGGGCAATGGCCGGTGGGGGCCGTGGGGAAGGCCGGAAGGATGGGGAAGAGAGCGGACGTGGCGGGGAGGACGGGTCGAGGCGCGGGACACGCGTCGGAGTTGGTTACAGGCTCGACTCGACTGTCTGCTGATATCAGGAAACGAATTTTGGAGCCCTCTGTATCCTTTTTTGGCAGTATATGTCTTCTCTTAGAGCATCTTCAACAGTTTTTCATCTTAGATTGTCATTTTTAATTTTTTTTTTTTGATAAAAACAGAAAAAACATTCTCCAACAGCCCCATCTCAGGTTGCCATTTATCCCAAGTTGAGAAAAAGAGCCTCCACACGCGCATCCGACCGTATTAGAAGAGGTGGAAGAGTGAAAAAACAATTTTGTTTCTGCTTCCGAGTTCCTGATGTAAGTTTTCAAGGGGTGGAAGGCTATAAACATAATTTTGTTTCGCCTCGGGGTTCCTGATGTAAGTTTGATGTGTGTTTGACAAGTGAATTATTAAACTATTGGAGAGAGCCTATTTTTTTTCACTTGTCATATATTTTTAGAGAGTTGCTTGAAATCATAAGATTTGCCAAGTGAATTTTGGCAAACTCTTAGAGATGCTCTTAGGGCGATCAAAAAAAAACTTCTAAATTGTTTTCTACTTTTTTACATTTAAAATATGAAAACGAAAGCAAAACAAGAAAATTAGACACGAAAAACGAACGCAAAACTTACGAAATATCAAGAATTTGAAAAACAAACCGGTTCGAATGGATTTATATCGAATACGGTCGATATACAAAAACTCAATACGGAATACCGACCAACAGGACCAAGTACATGAATAAATACATGTATGATTAAGTTCAAGTGTATATAATAATTAATAAGTGCACAACAAAGAGAGATGAGGTTTTGCGCCGTCTATATAAGAGAGGGCAGCTGGTCACTAGTAAAAAGAATGCAACTACGTAGTAAGTAGTCTGTAATTGGATGTCGTGACATGTGCGGTTGACCAAATTCGGTTTAAACCAAATTTTGGATTCGGAATATTTCAAATTAAAAGTAGAAAAGTAGAAAACCATCGAAAAATATCTAAATTATTTTTTTTTTTTATATTTGAAATACGAAACATCTAAAATACGAAAGCGAAAACGATAAAGCCGGACAAGAAAATACGAATCCGATCGAATTAAATATAGAAAACAATGCGGTTCGATTCGGAATATTTTTGTTCCGTTTTCACTCTTATCTCCTGTAGCTAATAATAATATATACTTCCTCTCTCTGCTCACGAAAAGAGTGATTTCTAAAATATATATCATTCAAATTTTATAAAGAAATAATAACATCTATACCATAAAATAAATATATTATAAAAATATATTTTATAATAAATCTAATAATACTAATTTGATAGTATAAATCTTAATTTTTTTTAAAAAAAAAATAATCAAAGTTTAAAATATTTGACTTAGAACAAATCTATATTAGCTTAATTAATATTAATATATGTCAAAATTGTAATTATTAAAAATAAATTAATTCTCACATTGATTTTTTCTTTTCTCCTTTGGAGGATGTTGGGCTTTGGCTCCTGTTTGCCTTCTAGCTTCCATTTCGTGCGGCTCCAATTTGCTTGTCTAGGCATGTGGGTGGTTGTCTTGCTTGCTTGCTCCTCCTCAAGGTTGTAAGAGCATCTACAAGAGTTTGATAAAATTTATTTGGTAAATCTTATAATTTGGTAATTTTTTAAAATATATAGCAAGTGAAAAAAAGAGTCACTCTCAATAATTTGGCATAATTCACTTGCCAAATCCGGATCAAACTTACATCGAAAAAACCCCGAGACGTAAAACAAAATTATGTTTATGTACTTTCAGCTCTTGAAAACTTACATAGGAACCCCCGAGGCTAAACAAAATTATGTTTATACCCTTCCACCTTCTTCTAATACGGGTGGATGCGCCGCCTGCTGAGTCGAAAGCGCATATATATGCGTGTGCGCAGGCTCTTTTTTCTCAACTTCGAATAAATGACAACCCAGGGATGGGGAATTGTTGGAGAAGGTTTTTTTCTATTTTTACTAAAAAAATAAACATGGCAATCTGAGATTAGAAACCGTTGGAGATGCTCGCCTTGTTATATTCGTGTGTTTGCAATTTACTTTATTTAAAATCTTCGTATTCCTTTTTTTCTACGTTATGCTCCTTCCATCTCCAAAAAAGCCACTTTGACTTTCGGACACTATGTTTGACCATTCGCCTTATTTAAAAATTTATATTATAAAATAAATGAATCATTAAATTATATCTAATGATAAAATAAGTCATAACAAGATACATGACGCGTTTACACAAAAAATTTAAATAAAAAAATAGTCAAACACGATGACTGAAAAATTAAAGATGACTTTTTTTTGAGACGGAGGGAGTAAGTTGTTCTATTTTTTAGATATATATAAATTTTACTATATTGTCTTTATGTATGCAGTAAAAAAGTCATACTAAAAAAGCTAAGATAACCAATAGTTGAAAAACAAAGGGGGTATATGAGATCTTTATAGCTAGTTCAGATTAGATGGAGCGAGAATAAGGAGCATTTCCAACAATTGATAAATTTTGTTTGCCAAATTATACGTTATAGCAACTTGCTAAAAAATTTGACAAGTAGAAAAAAGTGACCATCTCCAATAGTTTGTCATTTGAGCTTGCCAAATTAAAAAAAAAAAAAGACCCACATGCCAACTAATCTTGCAACTACCGCCATTTATGTCACTCGCCGCAAGATGGCAACGTACGCCGCAGGCGCAAGGCTGGATGGCGTAACTGGTTCGTACGTATATAAACCCCGACTCCTCTGGTGAGTGGCGACTGATAGCGACGCCGGCCGGGACAAGGAGACGAGAATCGGCAGCTCCGCCCGTTCCCACCGCGTTCGTTTTCCGTGGACGCAGCAAGGCTGCAGGAGTAGATCCATCTCTGTGCCTCCGCTCCCGCTGCGAGATGCGTCCATCGCGACGCCTTGCTAATTGCCGTCCACACGGAGGAGAGACGTGCCGGTGCCGATGGTGCCGTGGGTGCGGCACGGCATATAGATAGCCTTCTGCCCGCCGCTCCAGGCACTCCATGTTTTTTTCGCGCTCCTCGGCCTGCACTGTCCGCCGCCTCGCGCTCGGCCTCGGCGCATCTGCGGCCGCCGGAGACGAAGACGATGATGCACGAGAGCTACGCGGGCAAGTCGGAGTTCAGGACGGTGAACCGGAAGGAGCTGGGCTCGTGCCTCAACCCGAGCCCCGAGCTGGCCATCAATGTCAGCATCAGCGGCGGGCACGGGGCCGGGGCGCCGATCCCCGACGAGGCGTTCCTCACGGTCACCGTCTCCGGTGTCCGCAAGCCCGACGCCTCCGACTGGGTCGCCATGATTCACTACTACCGGTGAAGACCCTTGCCAAATTAAAAAAAAAAGACCGAGCGGAGACTTCACGACGCGCGCGGGAAGGAAGAAAAGGGGCGAGTGTCGCGATGGCAAAGGACTCCGCGCCGCGTAAACCTACACGCGCGGATCAATTTTTTGGCAAGCCCAGGAATTTGGTAAGTGGTAATAGCAAACTGTTGGAGATTGTTTTTTGCCTCTTTTGCCAAATATTTTAGGATGGCAAGTGGATTTGTCAATTGTTGTAATACCTTACTATAGACATACATAAGGGCGCTTACAGGATATCGTCGCTGCTTAGTATATCAGGCATCGCGGCGGGAGCTTGCGGCTCAGCAATCGGTACTTTGATCGAAAATACTGTACATTATCATGGGAAATCAATTATTTCCATTATAAATTCTCTCTCCTTGGCAACTAACTATACAAGAGTTTACATTGTACATACCCTTATTCACCTAAGGATATATGTCCGATGTACATTATTATTGCATGCATGTGCAACAGGAGACAAATTCTCATGTGTATCCAACGTTCGGCTGATGATATAAGCCGGCTGATGAGACAAGTCGGCTGGTTTGGTGTGAGAGAAAAATATTGTTCGAATGGTTGATAAGCCCGGCTCATAAGACAAGCGAACAGAAATTAAAAGACACGTGCCCCTTAAGAGTAAATATTTTTAAGTCACTTCCTCCTCAATTTATGCATCTTAGTTCAAAAAAAATTTCATCCTCACGTGGGTTGCCAATTTATGCATCTTAGTTGAAAAAGATTAATTTTACCATCCTAATATGGGTTGGCAGGGGAGAAAAGACTACTTTCTTCTATACCAAAAAGGGTAAATCAAAATATCATAGCCATTTTCTCCTTGTGTTTGAGTACCCAACCATTACCAATCATTAGTTCAGCAATCATTATAAAATGCACGTCTTTATAGACATATGTTAATTAGATGTCTTATATGGGCATCTTTAGATTTTCTCCTCTAAACTTTATAACTTAAGATCCAAACAAGTGGTCTAAAGTTTGCTCCAAACTTTAGACCACCTCACATTAGAGTTTTAGAGCTCAAAAAGGAGCTAAAGTGCTTTAAAGGCTTCAGAGCTCTAAAGTTTAAAGAAAGAAAATCACAAGCCTACGGCCTACGTCAGCTTAACATACATATACTTTATATGATGGTTAAGTAATACAATAGCAATTAGAACAATATAACTTATACCCCTTTGCATTGATGCTGAATATGTCCTGTTTCTTCTCTATTTGTGCTAACTATTTGGTTACAGCTATTTTCTTTCTCAGCTTATTTATTAGTGTTCTATGTACAAGGTTTCCATCTAATACACCGGGTTAAATAAGTTGTGTTTTATATAAGACCACACACATTTTTCTCTTCAATTTATGGAGAGGTTGCTCAATCTCTCTTTTCGCATTGTATCTTTGTATTCAGAAGTAACTCTTGTTGCTTAGAAAGCTTATTATGTTATGCAAAAGTCATTTTTATATAGGTAATATACATCTTTTTTGGTAACTATATCTGTACTAACCTAATCTCTCTTGTATTCTTCTCAAACTATATGTCTAACATTTCTCTATTATAAGCAGCTCGTTTCAAGTTAGAAAAGGACGAGAACTATTTTAATATTAGTTAAATTAAAGAAAAAATTATTCGGCTAAAAATCTTTTTCTGCAACCGAAACGATGCCTGAAGATTCATAGCATCCCAAATGTTCTGATTAGCAATAAGATTAAATTTACAAGTTCAATAGTGCACTGTTTTTTCACGAAAAAACCATATTAACCCTTGAATCAAATGGGACTCACCTGGACCAACGGCTCCTGGATAGAAGTTTGGGGCCCGCGTGCAGCGTCACAGCCCCCATCCCACAAAGAGATAGGCGGATAGCGTCTCTCCCCAATCCCCCCCGGCCGCGGCGACGCCTTCCCCTCCCTCCGTCCTCCGTCCCATGCTCCGCCGCTGACGCGTTGGCCCGACTCAGACCTTCCGATGGCCACCGCCACCACCGCCGTCTCCGGCGTCGTGCTTCCCCACGCCTTCCTATCCCACCGGTCGCAGCCGCCGCAGGTGCTGGCCGTGGCCTCCTCATTCCGCCGGTTCTCCCTGTGCGCTTCCCCTCGCCGGACCACCCATATAGTCGCCCGCGCTGACGCCAGTGCCGAAGCCGGAGAACCGGAGCCTGAGGATTCCGCCACTTCCTCAGCTGAATCCGAAGAGGAGGTGGCCGAGGGGTCTGTCGCTGTGGCGGAGGAAGAGGAGGTAGAGGAACCACCGCCACCGAGCAAGCCGAAGGTTAAGTTCGGCGAAATAATTGGGGTGAGGATTTCTTGCGCGGACTTTTCATAAAGTTGATTAGCATCTAGGATTGGAGAACTGGTAAATTGAAAATATAGGCTGCAAACTGTATACTGTAAAAAGGTTAGGCTGCGACTGCGAGGCAGCACATTATCGTCTTATATCGAGGAGTAGCATCACTTTGCGTGCTTTTCAGAGTTCTAGTTCTCTGTGGCGAATGCTTACGAGTAGCTTGTTTAGTTCTTGGCAGCATAGCCCCTAAGCAGCAGTCCACTGGAATTAGTAATGGGCAAAGTGAAGAGCTTATTTTCTCACTATTTATGCAAACTTCTTAATACATGTAGTCACATCCTGGAGAGCCTGGTAATGCAGAGAAGTGAGCAACATGTCTAATATTTTTTATGAGCTTTATCTAATTATCTGTTTTCTTGGATAGTTGCACGGTTTCATTAACACAGGCACATGGCAGGGTATAAATTTGGTGTTTGACTATTTTTGCAAAATCCATGGTTGTTCATTCATTGTGCTTGTACAATCCATTATGATTTTGTGAAGCTTGACATGCTCTGTCCTTATTCCATGAATTATTTCCGTGTTGTAGATTCTGAATAAGCAGTTCATTGAGGAGGCTGAGAAGGTGAAGACTATACCGGATCTGAGGCCTGGTGACATCATTGAGCTTAGGATGGTAAAAATGTCCCATCTTTAGTGTGATGCTTTTTCTATTCCTAACCGGGCAATAATTGATACCCGAAGCAAATCTTGCAGCAACGGCCTAACAAGAGGAGATTGTCCCTCTTTAAGGGCATAATCATCGCAAAGCACAAAGGTGGTGTTCACACCACAATCCGTGTCAGAAGGATCATTGCTGGTGTAGGAGTAGAGATTACCTTCCCAGTGTAAGTTGTTTTTGTGTTCTTTATCTGTGCTGTGCAGATAATTGCTTAATATTTTGCACAGTGACACTGTTGCCAAAATGTTAGTACTCAAAAGTTTTTATGTATGCACGGAAACAATTAACTGGATCTATGTCATTTTGTATGTTAAATTGTTATGAGACTACTGAGTACTGGTATATTAAAAATTTGGAGTGCATCTACACCAATCTTTATATACCTTTTGACTTTTGTGCTCTCATAGTAGGATTCACTTTGAATTGAATTGATTTGTTCTTATAAGTGAATACACAATGAAATAATGTTTAAACTGGCTATATATTTGGTTCAGTTTGCAGTATTTACAAGTTCATAGTGGTACTTGAAATTTGTTGATAGATTGTCATGCATTGTAGTTCAATATACATCATCTTTCAGTATCCTGCCAGAAGAATTACAAAACCAGATGTGGTACCTTGACCATTCTTTGATCCCTTTGCTTTCCCTTTCTTTATAAGTTTATTACACATTCCGTTTCTTCTGGAACTATAATCATCTCAGCGAAGCTGAAGAGCTATCACGTAGGATCAGAAGCATTCAAATATTTGCACTGTGCAGTGACCTCTTGTCATGCTGAACAATTATCCCATACTCCCATTCTACCATGACACTTTGTTTTGTTATACCTATGTGAACTTGATTTTTGTGTGTGTGTGTGTCTTGTGCTGTTTCAGCCTACGTTTTCAGCAGATGGAGAAGACTTTTTTGTTGTGATAAGCGTTACTTTGTGTAGGGCTGCTCCTAGTTATTTGGTTACCTGCAGTTTTGTTTTTCAGTAATGATTATGGTGACTGACTGCACATGCTAAATGCCTGGAACTTCAAACTCAGAAATATTTGCAGCAAATTTGGTAACTGCACCTACATATTTCATTGCAGGTACTCACCCAGGATCAAGGAGATCACGGTAATCAGACACAGGAAAGTGAGGAGAGCAAAGTTGTACTACCTGAAAGACAAGCTTCCCCGCTTTTCAACCTTCAAGTGAAATCAGATATGCTGACAGAACAGCTTCTTCCACCACCATTTCAATTTCTCTTAGCAAACCTTTTTTCAGTTCCCTATCCAAATCAGCAGCACATTTCACTGTAATCCCCGCATATCAGATGTGTAATATCTACAGATTTTTAGCATACTTGGCTTGCAGTGCAATGTTTTTTTTTTTTTTGTCGACAGTGTACAAAATTCGTACTAGGGCCTTACTATTATGAATTTAATTGCATCCTTTTATGAGGATCGTGGGGTCTCAAGTACATGTGTAACTTATTTAATAATATGTACGTATGTTGTTATCGTCAAAAAGAATGCCTGTCGTGGAACATAGGCCTGTATTTTTGTGGATTGGCAGTTGACATGACTAGTCGTAATAAATTGGTGGCTAAAGACCTACTGAAGTCCTTTGCTGGACAGGAGGTTTGTTGAACCTTCAATAACTTTCAATATCCCTCTAGTTTGTACAAAACTATATACCTATATCAAATGACATAGGAGTTTTATTTACTCATAACTTTGTCGCCATGGAAACTGCGAACACACTTGTGGTTCAGGTTGTGATGATGAGTGATTGATTCAACTACTAGCATCTCGGATGGGGGTGCTCTCGACGGTGGTGAAAGCCACGAGTTCCACATGTACCTTGGCTTGTGTTGTGCGGTGTCGAGCATGGAGGCGGTGGCCGACGGGCGAGGTGAAGGTCAAGTGATGGCGGGCCGCGCCGAATGGACCGGAGCGGTGAAAGGGCGGACGCATCGAGACTTGGACCGAGGGACCCGGAATCGCCGGGGCGGGATCGCGTTGTCGGCACTTGGCCGACAAGTGCAAGGACATGGGCCGGTTTGTTGGTTTGGGCCTCAAAACCAACGGTGGAGGGTTTCGGTGGTTTGGGCCTCAAAACCACCCTGGCGGGTTTTCGGGTTGAGCCTTAAAACCCCGGGCGGAGGTCCCGAGGCGGACGGACGGCACGTGGCGGCATCGGGGAGATCGCGTCGAGGCGGCTACCGGTGAAGAGGCGCGGTGGCCGTCGGATCGAAGATTGCATCAAGTCGGTTCGAGTTGGACCGCAATGTCCCTAGGGCTAGGCGGTTTGCTCGAGAGTTGTATCGGGGGCAAAAACCGGAAAATGAAATAAGCCCGGTCGATAAGTAAGGTGGAGGGAGCTCCATCTCCCTCACCTCTCCCATTTGCATTTTCTCATTTAGGGTTTTCTTCCTCTAGTTGCTTGTTGTGAGAGAGAGAGGTCCACTAATCCTTCATTAGTGTAATCGAACTCGTGTGAAGGGAATGGAGGTCCCGAATCCTCCATGTTTCCTCGTGGAGTCGATCATTGAGTTGCTTGCATTGATTCGCGTTTTGTTCTTCGCGTTCTTCGTTTTCCCCCTTTTTCCTTCTTCGCGTTCTTAGCGATTTCTCGGGCTGTGATCCATCTCTTTGCGAACCACTTGTTTCTACTTGATCATGGTGGTCGTGGGTTGATCCTTTCCACCGAAGGATTTCATCCAATTCCTCACGAATCCACAGATCGGGTCGAATCGAAGTTTTTCGGGGAAAACTTGACCTAGAACTGAATTTCGTCGATTTCGAAGTTGCAGTGAGTTTGGGGTTGTGATCTTCATGGATTAGTCTTAGAACTACCTTGTGAACCCCTCTGCAAAATCTCAGGTCGATCCGAGTTGAATTGATTGAGTTTTGACTTTGGAATCGAAATTTCCAGGGTTCTGTCACCAAATACCGGACACGTCCGGTGTGCATACCGGACACGTCCGGTAGACTTAACTTTGGAATTTTGAGCTGAAATTTTGTGGAGACCTTCTTCTGTGTGTCTAGTTTCTAGGGTTAAAATTTCACGATTTTTGGACATCGTTTGATTGGGTTTTCCATTTTTCTCCCAAAGTCGCTCTGTGCTGAAACTGAGGTCCGGTGCATACCGACGCTGTCCGGTATGAGGTCCGGTATGACCTGAGTATGTCCGGTCCGAAGCCGTGAATACCGGACACGTCCGGTATGAGGTCCGGTATGAGGGTCTCAAGGGCTGTTTATTTGAGTTGTTCGCTTCTTGACCGTCCGAGGTCCGATTTGAATTCCGTTTGTTGCGTTGGGTTTGTAGCATCACGTGCTTCGTATCCAAGTACTCTTGTCACAAGTTGGCTTGAGTATTTTGGATTGGCCACTCTCTCCTTCTCTATAGGAATTGAGTGTGTCGCTTTTGGAGTTTCGTCGAGTGCTTGTCTCCGGTCTTCCTCGGTTGATCCGCTGTACCCTTTGGGCATCTCCAAGGGTACCCACCTACCTGTTAGGTCGTGATCTTACCGCTTGCCTGTGTGTTTGGTCTTGGGGTTCGATTTTGGGACAGTGGTCAAAAGTTTCGAAAGAAATTTGAGGCTCCCATTCACCCCCTCTGGTCGCCTTTTCGGTCCTTCAATTGGTATCAGAGCGGGTTAAGGATCAATCCACCTTAACCGGTTCTTGATCCGCGAAGGCGACATGGATCGTGGTTCAGGGAAGCCACCGTTTTTCGATGGAACCAATTACCCGTCTTTGGAAGATTCGGATGTCTGCATATCTCCAGAGTCTCGGTGCGAGGGTATGGGAAATTTGTGAGAATGAGGCTTACGTTGTTCTCCCTCGCTCGTGTTGGTCGGAGCAAATGGACCAACATGAAGCGAACAGCAAGGCGCGTAATGCTCTCTTCTCGAGTCTTTCCGAAGTCCGAGTTTGAGCGTGTCGGACACTTGACTACTTGCTAGAGAGATGCGGGGTGAAGCTACAGAGCTATCACGAGGGGACTCCCCAAATTAAGACCGACTCTTTGACACATACAAGCAGGAGTATGAGAGTTTCCGGCGGCTTGATGGCGAGACCATCGATTCTATGTTCTCACGCTTTCGGACCATTGTCAACAAGATGCGTGCGAACAAGCCAAACTTGCCCTATGACGATCATGAGAGAGCTTTGAAGTTGTTACATGCTCTTGATCGGAGGGTTTGGGATGCGAAGGTGCAAGCTCTTCTCGAGTCGCGAAAACTACGAGACCCTCACTCACGTGGATGAGCTCTTGACAAGCTGAAGTCCAAAGAGATCGACCACCGAGATCCAGGCCAAACTTCACAACCCCTCTGCTTCCGACTATGGCGCTGGTGTCGTCGTAATAACGGTGTCACTAGTTCTTCAGCTAACCCCTCCTCTGCGATGTTTGCCTTGTCTTCGTTGATCACAAAGGATGAGGAGCGATTGGACGTGCTCGGAGACGATGAGCTGGCCCTCGTCATCGGCCGGTTCTCGCGGTTCCACAACAACCGCTTGAATCGTCGGCGAGGTGGACCGAAGGATGGATGCTATGGATGCGGCGACCCCGACCACTTCGCCGCCAACCGTCCCCAAAGCGAAACAAGCACTCCTTCGGGCAAGTCCACCTCCGACAAGCACAAGGAGAAGCGCGAGTACACCTCCGGCAAGTACAAGTCCAAGGGAGGCTTTGACAAGGAAGCGATGAAGCGCAAGTTCGTGAAGAAGTTCAAGGCAAGAGAGCGCGCCTTCCTCGCCTCCCTCGGCGACCTCGACTCCGACAACGAGCATGCTTCCTCCTCTTCGAGCGACGACGAGTCCGAGAGGAAGGTCGAGGACAAGCTGAACGGACTCTGCTTCCTCGCCGACTCCACCCACGGAGGCTTCGCACCATGGCACTTGGTGACGAGGTGGAGAGCGGCAACGGCGATGCTCCCCGACGGCGACGACGACGACCCATCTAAGGTATCACCTTCCGTCGATGCTCTTGTCGGCCGAGGTTGATGACTTGACCGCCACTTTGCTTCGTCAAGATAAGTTGCTTAAGCATGCTTTGCTAGGGATAGAAAAGAGTACAAGGCTAAGCTAGAAGATGCGCTTAAGGAGCTTGAGCTAGTTAAGAACACTCCCATAGTGTCGGACGAGCCGAGTGTGAGTTTTGTAGCGTTTACATGGCTGATCTTGCTAGTTTGCAGTCCAAGTACGCTAAGTTGGTTGATGATTTTGATAGTGTGCATGCTTCACTGTTCGTTGAGTGCGTGCAAGTCTTGCTCGGACTTGCAATCTGAGTTGGCGAGAAAAGAATGCCAAACTTGCTTTGTTTGAAAAGGCCAACTCGGATAGCACTAGTGTGGCTAAGTGTGCTCTTTGTGAGGGTTTAGAGCTTGAACTTGCAAATTGTCGGCATGACAAGGTGCGTCCGAGGAGGAAAACACATACCTTCGGACCATCTTGAGTTGGGTGTCTTGCGGTGAGCCGCAACTTGGTATGATGGTCAACCAATTCGGGAGGGGAATTGGTGGACCGGGATTAGGCTTTGCTTTAGGTGGGAAGGGTGATGATCTTTATGGCAAAGTTGGTGAGTTTAGTGGTGTGCCTCCGAGTGAAAAACCTTCCACTACTCCCAAGCTACTCAAAATCACTCCACCTAAGCCACTTGTGCCTCCCACCAAAGATGGAGTGTTTGAAGAACCTCCAAGAGCTCCACCCCGAAACAAGTGTGGATTCCAAAACCGAACCATCTAAGGAACCCACTTGACACACTCCCTTCCATCTCTCGAGGAACCCCTTCCCAAAGCCAAGCCACCTCCAAGAGTGAACCATACCCACAAGAAAGTGAGCCAAACACCTAAGAGAGGGTGTGTACCATTGTGAGTATTGTCATAGGGATGGTCACTTGGTTGAGTTTTGCTTTAGGAGGAAGAGAGATGAGAAGCGTGAGTTTGAGTTGAACAACCGGAACATGTACCGTCCTCCCCATGGTGTACATGTACCGCTTTGTTCGAGGCGCACTACTAGGCCTAGAGGTGCAATGCCTCAAGGTGCTAGGCCTCGGGTTGCGAGACCACGTGGTGGTGGGCACCCACGGCGGGGTTCAGTCGTGGTCAATATGACTATGAACCTCACGGGCGGTGCTTTTGAGTCCCACGGCTCTAGCGGACCACGTTTTTCCCTCTCGTGGTGATCGCTTTCCTCAAATGGGACATGGCATGTTTGGTGTTTTTCCTAACACTTTTTCGGGGCAAATGATGCATCACCGGTATCCTTCTCGGTTTACTAACCCCAGTGGTGTGCCATTTGCTCATCCTATGTCTTTCTATTGATGTAGGATGGAGGCTTGGAGAACACATGGCTCATTGATTCCGGATGTTCGCGCCACATGACCGGAAGTTCTAAATGGTTCTCCGGCCTCGACCCGTGCAACACAAAGAGTACATCACATTCGGGGATAATAGTAGAGGTAAAGTGGTCTCTCGTGGAACCATTCGGGTTAACGAGAGCTTTGTTCTCAAGGATGTTGCTTTGGTCTCGAACTTGCATTTTAATTTGCTCTCTGTTTCGCAACTCCTTGAGGATGGCTTTGAAGTGCGCTTTAAACATGGTTTTTCTCGAGTTCTCGATTCTCAGGGAGATCTTGTTTGTCGGATCGTCCCATTTGGCCGTGTCTTTCGAGCTGATTTTTCTCACTCTTTTGGCTCTTCCCATTTGTTTGGTGGCGGATCCTCTTCGAGCTTTGGAAGTGGCATAGGAGACTTGGTCATTTGAGCTTTGACCTTCTTTCTAGGTTGAGCTCACTTGGCTTAATCAAGGATTGCCCAAGTTGAAATTTGAGAAGGATCTTGTTTGCCACCCTTGTCGTCATGGAAAGATGGTAGCCGCTTCTCACTCACCTGTGAATCAAATCATGACCAAGGAACCCGGCGAGCTACTTCACATGGACACAGCTTGGTCCAGGCTCGGGTTCGGTCGGAAGGTGGGAAGTGGTATGTGCTAGTGATTGTGGATGACTTTTCGAGATACTCTTGGGTGTTTTTCATGGAGAGTAAGGATGAGGCTTTTTCACATGCTCGAGATTTGATTCTTCGGTTGAGAAATGAGTTCCCTAAGAATGCCATGAGAGCTATTCGTAGTGACAATGGCACAGAGTTCAAGAATACTCATTTTGAAACCTTTTGCAAGTCTTTGGGTCTTGAGCACCAGTTTTCCTCACCTTATGTTCCGCAACAGAATGGCATTGTTGAGCGCAAAAATCGGACCCTTGTTGAAATGGCGGGGCGATGCTCGATGAGCATAGGACTCCTAGGAGGTTTTGGGCGAAGCAATCAACAACTTTGCTTGTCATGTTTCCAATCGCATCTTTCTCTTGTGCTTTTACGAAGAAAACTTCTTATGAGTTGCGATTTGGGAGGTTACCCAAGGTGAGTCATTTCAGGGTGTTTGGGTGTAAGTGCTTCATCTTGAAACAAGGTAATTTAGACAAGTTTGAGTCCAGGTCTTCCGACGGTATCTTTCTTGGTTATGCTTTGCATTCTAGAGCTTATCGAGTACTTAACCTTGAAACTAACCGTGTTGTGGAGACCTGTGAGGTCACATTCGATGAAACTATGCCTTGTACAACCCCCGTCTTTGAGCGTGCGGTGATGAAGAGCTTGGAGAAAGCATTTTTGTGGAGGAGGAGCGGGGCGATGCCGATTGGGGTGATCCCGAGCCGACTCCACCGGCTGCCCCTATCGAGCTGCGGCGACTACTTCAGCTCACGGTCCGGACCCATCTACTTCCACTTCTTGGGCACCGTTCGAGCGGCTTCCTCGGCCAGCGCCCGGCTGCACCCGAGGGAGGCACCAGGCTGCTTTGTTGGGGGAGGCGACTTCTTCGAGAGAGGCTCCACGACACATTCAGCGTCGTCACCCCCTCGAGCGATGATCGGTGACATTGACCCGGCGAGTCACGCGGTCCAGGTCGTATCACATCTCTCACTTTGCTCATTCTGCATTTGTAGCTTCTTTTGAGCCCCGAGATGTTGGACATGCTTTATCGATCCTGATTGGGTTAATGCCATGCATGAGGAGTTAGAAAACTTTGAGAGAAACCAAGTGCGGGTCTTAGTTCCTCCACCTCAGTGTCATCCTATAGGTACAAAGTGGGTGTTTAAGAACAAACAGAGTGAAGATGGGGTGGTTGTTAGGAATAAGGCTAGGCTTGTTGCTCAAGGGTATTGCCGAGAAAAGGGGGATAGACTTTGAGGAAACCTTTGCTCCCCGTGGCTCGCTTAGAGGCTATCCGCGTTACATTGGCGTTCGGCTTTCTTTGCTAAGGGCTTTAAGTTGTTTCGGATGGATGTCAAGAGCGCTTTTCTGAATGGGTACATAGAGGAGGAAGTGTATGTTAGGCAACCCCCAGGCTTTGAAAATCCCAAGTATCCTAACCATGTCTTCAAGTTGCACAAAGCTTTGTATGGTCTTAAGCAAGCTCCTAGAGCATGGTATGATAGGCTGAAAACCTTTTTGCTTAAGAAGGGGTTTAGGATGGGATCGGTAGATAAGACTTTGTTTCTCCTCAAGCAAGGCAATGACATCCTTTTGGTTCGAGATTTACGTGGATGATATCATCTTTGGTGGTTCTTCTCACGCTTTGAATGCCAAGTTTGCGAGTTTATGAGCGGGGAGTTTGAGATGAGCTTGATGGGCGAGTTGACTTTCTTCCTCGGCCTACAAATCAAGCAAACACGGGATGGGACGTTCGTGCATCAAGGCAAGTACACAAAGGACGTCCCGAAGAAGTTTGACATGGGCGAGGCCAAGCCTCTTTCGGCGCCCATGTCGACTACGACGACCCCTCGGCGCCGACGAGGATGGAGAAGCGATCGATCGGAAGGAGTACCGGGAGTATGATCGGATCGTTCTTGTACCTGACGGCGACAAGACCCGACATCCGGTTTCTTTGTGTGCCTCTGCGCGCTTTTCGGGCGTCCCCCGCGCACCTCTCACCGTCGGCGGTGAAAGCGCATCATGAGGTACCTCCGCTTCACCCCCGAGTTTGGACTTTGGTACTACTGCTTCTTCCTCGCTCTCTCTTTGCGGTTATTCGGATGCTGATTTTCTTTGGCTGCCGCTTAGATAGGAAGTCCACGTCGGGGACTTGTCGGTTTTTGGTTCGTCCCTTGTGTCTTGGTCATCCCGTAAGCGGTCTAGCGTTGCACAATCCACTACTGAAAGCTGAGTATGTCGCTTTCTTTGCCTTTGTTGTTCCAATTTGCTTTGGATGATAGCCACCCTACGTGATTTTGGTCTTGAGTTCTCTAGAGTGCCCTTACCGTGTGATAGTACTAGTGCCATCGGTGTTGCTAAGAACCCGATACTTCACTCTAAGACCAAGCACATAGATGTTCGCTTTCACTTTCTCCGTGATCATCAAGAGAAAGGCGACATTGAGTTGCATCACGTAGCCACCCGGGGATCGACTTGCGGATCTTCTCACAAAGCCCCTTGATCAAGCGACTTTTGCTCGCTTGCGTGGTGAGTTGGGGGTGTGTTTCCCTTTTTAGAGGAGGGAAGCACTTTGTTTGTTGTACACTAGTTTTAGTTTCTTTTGTAGTCTAGGTTTTGATTTGTCTTTGTATGATAGTGCATTTGCATTGCATTTTGTGATATACTTGCATTGTGAGCTTCATGTATATAACACTTGGAATGAAACTATGCTCTTGTTAGTATGTCATGTGAGTACCCTTTAGTGCTTGACAGCTTAGGCTCTTATTGATCATCTGCTACATGTTATGAGTTGAGCATGATTTTCTAATGTGAACTTGATTAAGCTTCTTGAAAATCTGAAAATGTTCACCGCTTGAGATGGTACCTAGCATGTGTAGGATGTTGAGATCCCTTTATGCTGTCTTGTATATGCTAGGTTGCTATGTCTCATGCTTTGAGTCATTCACTTGCTTAGACACGTTACTTGTGCTAAAATTTGATAACTAAGCTAAGTGAGATGAAAAGATCGAGATGGGTGCATATTGTCCCACATCAAGGTATCGAGGCTGCTTCCAATTGCACATTTGGATGAACTTGAGCCTTGTAGTGGATGACCGAAGCCATTGCTTTGAGCTCCTGATTGTCTTTTGACATAGGCTCCGCTTGGTTGAAAAGTTAGGCTTGACAATACAGATAACCTCTCGCACACACATGTTTTGACTAATTCTTGTGCTAAAATTTGCAAACTCGATAAAATTTAATGAAAAACACAAAGCTTAGGTTCGTCTTTGACATGATGTGTGACCGCTGTTTGGGGTAGTTCACCTTGTATATCCTTGTTAGCACTAGGTTGATTTCCAGCTTATGCTTGCTATGTGCTATCTTTGGTGGTGAACCCCTCTTTGACATGCTTGAAAACTGCTCAAAACTGCTTACACTTTATATTTCATATTAGTTGATCAGTTTGAGCATTTGCTAGCACTTGTATATTGTTGCTATACTCATTTGTCTTACCGGCTAGAGCATCTTTTCACTCTGATTGCTATATACCTGAAGCTTCTGCATTTGTGCATGTCATTGCATTTTAGGCTTGCTGTGTGCATTATTCAACAAGGGGGAGAAATTTGACACACACACACATATGCCTGACACATCACATGCTTATGTCAAGGGGGAGTCACTTGACATGTCTTGATTGGTTGTCTTCTCAGAGGGTGAGACTAGTTCTCAAAGGGAGATTGTGTGCACTCATATATGCATTTGCTCGGGGGAGTTGTTTTACATTGCTTCTTGCTAGATGTGTTGAGCCTTTGCCTCTTTCTGGAGGATCTAGCGTTTTGAGTGTTTCTTGCTTGGCTAGCATTTCGAGGTGTTGAGCCCGCTTTGAGCCCGCCTTCTGCCTCTTCTTGAGGGCTAGCCATGTTTTGCTTGGTTGCGTCGAGCCGTTGCCCATGTCTTTGGGGACCAAGTTGTGCTTGCTTCAAATGACCCCATTTGGCTTCTCTTTGGCTTTTGGTCATTTGGTGAGCTTTTCTTCTTCTTTTTCTTCTTCTTCTTTTTCTTTTTCTCAAATTGGTGTGTTGGTGTTGAACAATGCACTCATCAAGGGGGAGATTGCGAACACAAGGTTTATACTTGTGGTTCAGTTGTGATGATGAGTGATTGATTCAACTACTAGCATCTCGGATGGGGTGCTACTGACGGTGGTGAAAGCCACGAGTTCCACATGTACCTTGGCTTGTGTTGTGCAGGTGTCGAGCATGGAGGCGGTGGCCGACGGCGAGGTGAAGGTCAAGTGATGGCGGGCCGCGCCGAATGGACCGGGAGCGGTGAAAGGGCGGACGCATCAAGACTTGGACTGAGGGACCCGGAATCGCCGGGCGGGATCGCGTTGCTGGCACTTGGCTTCGACAAGTGCAAGGACATGGGCCGGTTTGTTGGTTTGGGCCTCAAAACCAACGGTGGAGGGTTTCGGTGGTTTGGGCCTCAAAACCACCCGGCGGGTTTCGGTTGAGCCTCAAAACCCCGGCGGAGGTCCCGGGCGGACGGACGGCACGTGGCGGCATCGGGGGGAGATCGCCGAGGCGAAGCTACCGGGAAGAAGCGCGGTGGCCGTCGGATCGAAGATTGCATCAAGTCGGTTCGAGTTGGACAGCAATGTCCCTAGGGCTAGGCGGTTTGCTCGTCGAGTTGTATCGTGGCAAAAACTGGAAAATGAAATAAGCCCGGCCGATAAGTAAGGTGGAGGGAGCTCCATCTCCTCACCTCTCCCATTTGCATTTTCTCATTTAGGGTTTTCTTCCTCTAGTTGCTTATGAGTGAGAGAGAGAGGTCCACTAATCCTTCATTAGTGTAATCGAACTCGTGTGAAGGGAATGGAGGTCCCGAATCCTCCATGTTTCCTCGTGGAGTCGGATCATTGAGTTGCTTGCATTGATTCGCGTTTTGTTCTTCGCGTTCTTCGTTTTCCCCTCTTTCCCCTTCTTCGCGTTCTTAGCGATTTCTCGCTGTGATCCATCTCTTTGTGAACCACTTGTTTCTACTTGATCTTGGTCGTGGGTTGATCCTTTCCACCGAAGGATTTCATCCAATTCCTCACGAATCCACAGGATCGGGTCGAATCGAGTTTTTTTTGGGAAAAACTTGACCTAGAACTGAATTTCGTCGATTTCGAAGTTGCAGTGAGTTTGGGGGTTGTGATCTTCATGGATTAGTCTTAGAACTACCTTGTGAACCCCTCTGCAAAATCTCAGGTCGATCCGAGTTGAATTGATTGAGTTTTTTGACTTTGGAATCGAAAATTTCAGGGGTTCGTCTCGCAAATACCGGACACGTCCGGTGTGCATACCGGACACGTCCGGTAGACTTAACTTTGGAATTTTGAGCTGAAATTTTGTGGAGACCTTCTTCTGTGTGTCTAGTTTCTAGGGTTAAAATTTCACGATTTTTGGATATCGTTTGATTGGGTTTTCCATTTTTCTCCCAAAGTCGCTCTGTGCTGAAACTGAGGTCGGTGCATACCGGACACGTCCGGTATGAGGTCCGGTATGACCTGAGTGTGTCCGGTCCGAAGTCCGTGAATACCGGACACGTCCGTATGAGGTCCTCGTATGAGGGTCTGAAGGCTGTTTCACTTGAGTTGTTCGTTTCTTGACCGTCCGAGGTCCGATTTGAGTTCCGTTTGTTGCGTTG
>JADLZL010006910.1:0-111321 GCA_015844335.1 Chrysopogon serrulatus | reverse complement strand
TGGGCCTTGGCGTAGCATCGGAGCTAGTAGAAAAATTGTGCCGGGTCGTTGGCTCGCTGCGGATGAAGGCAGTAGGAAACCGTCAGTGTCTCCCGTGAAACGCCGTGGTATTCCCGCGCGAAGTGATAGAGCCAGCCAGCCAGCCCGCTCCTCATCCTCCTCCATCTCCCCTCCGCCGCCCGCGCCATGCATGATCTCGCAGGGCGACTGTTACGGCTGGGCCGACGGATTTTGTGGGTGATGGCGAGAGAATGATTAGTTGGCCGGGTTGGATTCGACAGGTCCCGTTCCGCTGGCCGGCAAGGCGGGCGCCGGCTGTTGCTGGGCAGGGCAGGGCAGTGCCGGCCATCGATGATTACGCAACGAACTGCTCGTGGATCAGACGCACGAGATGAACGAACGACTCCGTTGAGCCTGATCGCCTGCCTAGTGTCGATAAACAAATCATGAAGCTCTCACCGCACGATCGTCAGCTTCAGCTTCGGTTTGTTGGTCGTTTGAATAATAATTTTAGGGGCTATGCTGTAGTGCTGTACCGAGCGACACGACTGGACATTAGTTTCCTCGTTTCATGGGGCCGGGCCATGCCCCGGCCCCCGGGCAATTATGGGCGAAACCAACAAATCCTCTATCGTCACAAGCAGCCAAGTGAACTTCGACAGACTAATGCATTCGAATTGAATTTGTCAGCACGTATGAACGTACGGGACTGGATTGGTGACCTGCCTACAAGGGGATTGACAAGACGCGCGCGCGGGGATCGGTCGCGCACGTCATCAAATTTTGAAATTTCGAATTCGAAATCGTGCAGGTGGAGCGCGAGAAATTTCTCGCAACTTCGAAGGATCATGACATGTCGTTGTCTTACATGATGGGCTGGTTTAGTGGACGAAGACAGTGTGCTTACGGAACAAGTGGGGTACATTGGCTAATGAGCAGGTCGGCTATGGATTGTGACTTTGCAGCTACCACTCGCGCGCCGCGAGTTTGAACGGGTTTTGCCTTGAACTTGAACCCGTGGACTTCGTTGACTGTATCTTACGTGCAGCCACCCAACGATCGCGAGCCAGGTTAAAAAAAGCGTTTTATTTTGATTGCATGGATATTACCTGAAAATTTCAAGAGATTATTATAACAAAGGTCACTATTAATTAAAAGGTTTTAAACAGTATAAACACGGTCCTTATAAAAGTGCCTGATGTAAAGTTTGTCGAGATCTTCTATAATTATCTTCCATCTTTGTTGATGATAATAGCAGCAACAACGCAAAGTCGCAAACTAACATAAGCCAGTGGTCTCACCTAAAAGAAAGGTCCACATAGACCATGTAGGTACTAACATAGCATCAAATGCCACAGTATTGGCATATATGTGCGGGGACAGCGTAGGCATATACTCTGTTGCATGTGCTGCAATTTTTTGCTAGAGTTCTTTTTCTCTGGCCACAAACCCACATCGTGTGCTGGGCAACTGTGTCTTCTACAAATGCTATTAACAGTCTGCGAAGCATACCTAAGCGTGTGGACGCTGCATGCAAATGTAGAGGTCGGGACATACATCCAGGGCGGAGCTTTGGACACGGCCTAACATGCTTAGCTCACGTACAACCAATACGCTAGCGTCACCCCTCCCTCCCTATCACCAGCCACAACATCCCATTTTCTCCATTATCTCTTGTCACCTGTTCTATGATTCTCTCTCATTGACCATAGCACTCCTTTTCTCTTCCTCCACTCTCATCTTGGACCTACACTGCATCCCATCCCTTCCTTATCCGAAGAAGCTCAACAAATGATCGACTCTATTCCGTGGAGCTTGAGCATGCCTTTAGAGGAGGACTTTGCCTACGAGACGCACGAATGTAGCACACTGCTGCTGTGTACGCATCCGTACCATGTAATTCGAAGAAAGAGGCAAGTGCCCAATTATTATTGTGATTGTGGGCTTAATTTCCCATGGCCCAACTTCAAGTACCAAACAGCAACCGTACCTGCCCAACAAGTAACTGGGCCATCATGGGCTGAGCACGACCCAACAGTGCGCCCGGTGGACACCTGCAATTTTCCCCAGAGAAGTCCAAAGGCCGAAGCAGACCAATTCTACCACCCCACGCGAGCGCGTCCATCCCCTTCCTCCGACCGAGCCAGGGCTAGGCAAACCTGGTGCTTCCGCTCCGTCTCCGTTACCGCGACGCCTCGGCCTCCCGCTCCACCGCCTGCCTGCCTCCGCGGCCCTGTGAGGCTGTGGCCGTGAGGCGACACGACGCCGAGAGGTCACCCGCCCCCCGCACCGAGGCCGCCCCGCTTGGTTCGGCTCGCCATTCCGCCCCGTGCTAGTTTCGGTTCGCTTTTCCGATCTGATCTGGTTCCGTGGTGCGCTAGGGATTGAGAGGTAAAGCGTGATGGCAGCGCCGCCGGCGAGGGCTCGAGCCGATTACGACTATCTCATCAAACTGCTCCTCATCGGAGACAGCGGTGAGTTCATTCGACCTCTCAGCCCCTCTATTTCCTCTCTCGATCTACGCTAGATTTGATAGCGTCGGGGTTATCCTTTGTATTGTGCGTAATTTGGAGTCTCAATTGGGATCTGGTTCCTAAATCGATCTCTGTCGATGTTACCGCAAAATGTGAATGGGTGAATGAATCTATCTAAGTATCTAACCACTTGAGGGCACTTGGTTGGCCGTTTGTGTAACTAACATATTTTTGGAGTGACCGTGTTCCTGCTTGCACTTATACACTTAATATTGTTTCATTCTGAAAATAGGTGCAGAGATTTAATTGTCGGTGTAGTTAGTTTGATCACCGCGCATCCAGAATTCAGGAACAACCTTTTGGCTTTTCAGGATATCTGTTCCGCTAGCATTGTCAAAGCTTCTTTATTATTCTCAGCAATTGCACGCACAGCTAGTACGTGCAGTGGAGATCTTTGCAAGTTTGCATCTCCCTGACTTCTCTGCTTGTTAAGTTTGTTGGTTAGTGGATGCATCTCTCTATTGTTTAGGTTGGGTGGCTTTTACAGAATGATAGTATTATTATTTATGTGTCAAATTAACAACTTAATAGATGCAGTCGAATAAGCACACCAAGGTAGTGCATCGAGTCAATCAAGCAATCCATACGGCTCTGTTTGCTTGAGATTAAGGAGGAGTTGGGCTGTAGATGCATGGTCTGCCACTAAATACTTGCAAAATATCTCTCTAGTGATTGTGCTCCTGTTTGCACTGCGCAATATACACCTAATATTGTTACACTTTGAAAATAGGTATGGAGATTTAATTGTCGGTGTAGCTAGATTGATCACTATGCATCCAGAAATCAGGAATAATCTCTTGGGCTTTTGGGGACTTTCATTTCTCAAGCACTGTCAAAGCTTCTTTATTCTCAGCAATTGCAAATGCCACTAGTATGTGCAAGTGGGACATAGATCTTTGAAATTCGCTGAATTCCACTACTTGTTACATTTGGTGATCAGTGGGCATCTCTCTATGGTTCAGCCTGGGTGGCTTTGATAGTTGACATTATTTTTTATCCCATGTCAAATTGACAATTTAACTGCTGCAATGTAATAAGCATATCTAGATAGGGCATATAATAAGTCCAGCAATCCATATATAGGGCTTGAGAGTCAAGATTAGGGAGTTGGGCTTCACATGCATGGTCTCAGTCACTAAATACTTACAATGATATAAACTTGACAATACCTTAAGTTGGAAGTTGAATTTAACTAATTGTATGGCATAAAAGTTAATCAGAAGTTTTTTATTTACTAGAAAAAAGATAATTAAAGCCTTGGCACTATTTGGCCTTGTTTTGCATTTCCAATTTATGAGTATGTTGATGTTCTCTTTACCAGAAAAATGTCTCCCCATTGACTGAAGTCTACAAGTAGGGGCACATATACAATTTTTCTTTGACCAGTATTTGTGCTGTGGTGCTGTATGGTCCTAATTTGAACAGTGACATGAAGTATGCAGCTTTGCTTGCCACCAATCTTGCTCTATGTACCTACCAAAGCCCTTATCTCATATCGCTTGTTTCTTCAGTTGGCTAAATTAGAGTCATTGAGTATCTGACCGATGTGGCTTCAATTTTTTTGTACTTATGTAGGTGTTGGAAAAAGTTGTCTCCTGTTACGGTTTTCAGATGGATCATTCACCACTAGCTTCATTACCACTATTGGGTATGTAGAGGAATTATTATGTTATATGTTACATGTAAAGTTTGTATGGACTTATTAATTGTACCCATTGGATTTTGAAAACAGTATTGACTTCAAGATAAGGACTGTCGAGTTGGATGGCAAACGGATTAAGTTGCAGATCTGGGATACTGCAGGCCAAGAACGTTTCCGTACTATTACAACTGGTATGCTTGTTTTCTTTTTAGCAAATGTGATTTGTTCCCAAACACTGTATGGCTGAAGTTCATATGCGTGCGTACGTACCCCCAAAGTTTGTGATTGTGCAATTCTTCTTTGCAGCCTACTACAGGGGAGCAATGGGCATTCTACTTGTGTACGATGTCACAGACGAGTCATCTTTCAATAGTACTGACCCTTATACTTAATTTCTTTTTTTTTCATAAATCCCTTCATACAATTTCTGAATTCTAATACTGTCATTGGTGCTGCCTTGCAGACATAAGAAATTGGATCAGAAACATTGAGCAACATGCTTCAGATAATGTGAACAAAGTTCTGGTGGGGAACAAAGCTGATATGGATGAAAGCAAACGGGTACGCAATTAACCTATTTTGTAATCTTTATTTGATCTCTAAAACTTTATATACTTATAATAATGCTTATTTCTTACATGCTCATTTTCTTTGTAAAGGCTGTGCCCACTTCAAAGGGGCAAGCTCTCGCTGACGAATATGGGATAAAGTTCTTTGAAACGGTTAGTGGAAATCATAACTTCTGCCTAGGCATTTCTTTCTTGTACCATAACTGATGCATATTTTGTTTTTTATTATCTGCTGCAGAGTGCAAAGACAAACCTGAATGTCGAGCAGGTTTTCTTTTCGATAGCAAGGGATATCAAGCAGAGACTTTCAGAGACCGATTCCAAGCCTGAGGTGCAACCCTTTTCATAGCTTTGAGCCTTTGACACGTCTACTTTCTCTTCCACAGTTCCTGAGGTTGCCTGTTTGCAGGATCGAACTATCAAGATCAAGGCTGAAGGGGAAGCTGATGCAGCAGCGGCACAGAAATCAGCTTGCTGCGGCTCCTGAACAGTTGTCACCGCAAGATAGTGGCGTTTTCACGCATGTAATTTTCATCATTTTATTCTTTGCCAGCAACTCTCTCCTTGTGCTCCTTGAGTTATTGCAATTGTTGTGATTTGGACAAATGGGTGTTAAGTCAGAACAATTACTTGCTATATTGTGGAAACTCTGCTCTTGATAACAACGAGCGCATATACAACTGTGGGTGGTTGGTTTGATCTCGTTACGCTACTACTTCAGAGATTGATATTAAATTGCGGAATTTTCAAAGCGTACAGCGGTAAGCCGGTAATCCGGTAATCTTTGCTTGCAGCACTGGATAAGGCACCTTGTGGAACCTGATAGTTTTGCACCTTGTGGAACCTGATAGTTTTATTTACCGGAAGAACTTACCGAGAATTGCCGTGGGCACTGGGAAAACAAGCTGTGGGTTAGTAGAATTTACTGGAATAGAGATTTTCTGTTATATGGTTGTCTCCATCTACAAGAAATGCGTCTCTTATTTTTCTTGGAGTGGAATGATTAAAGTTACATAAAAATGTTAACATTTATAAGAAAATAAGTACTACTAAATTAATTATACAATATATTTTTATAGTAAAGAAGTTAACACCTATAAAAATATACTATTTATTTATAATTTGGCTAATAAAGTTATATACTCAAGTTATAAATTATAGGACGTCACTTTTTTCTAGATATGTTGCATTTGCTATGTAGATACATGGTAAAAAGCAATATATCTAAAAAAAAAAAAAATGTCTTATAATTTGTAACAGGTTTTATAATAAATCTATTTAGAGATATAAACGTTAATGATTGTTTTATTATAAATTTGGTTAAAGTTAAATTGGCTTGACTTGTACAAATTCTATAGTTATATTTTTTATATGTAGGGAATAGTTTTTTTTAAAAAAAAAATTACAACGGCTGTCAAGTGTCAACTGTGTCTACACGACATCTCCCGCCGTCCTCCCTCGCCGTCGTCGTCGTCATACTCTGGTGGTACTTGGTTGGTGACGCTATTGTTAAATTCAAACCATTGTCGTCACTAGACCAGCTCTAGCGGCGATTGGGCGGTGCTACTATTGTTAAATTCAAGTCGTTCGATGTCAAATTCAGCTCCACGACTTGTAGTATGTTCCAGTTAATTAGTTTCTCCCACTCTCTCAGCAGGTGGCACGCTGCCAGTCTCGAGCTCCATCGAGTCTTTTAGTTCAGCCTCTCTTGCTTTCTTGCCGAGTGGCATGCTACCGCCGTTTCGACTGCCACCGTCTCTGATTTGGTGGTCTCTATAGAGTACTCCTTTGTGTTCGAGAATTATACTAGAAACGAGCTCTAAGACTCTTAAGGCTAGTATAAGCTCTTTGCCTAGGTCACTTGGTTCGCCATCTTGGTGAGTTTTTTTTTTTTTTTTTTTTTTTTCGGTGTGTATATATATACTTACTGAAGCGTCGTGTGTGTTTTTTTTTTTTTGGCTTTTACAACGAGTTACATTACATAGATGACACATGCAGTGTCATGTACAAATCAATCTTTTTTTTTTCAATCAAGGGAATACACAGTAAATCAATCATGTCGTAGTATGATTTTTGTACAAAAAGAACGCCGGAATTGCAAAACCAGTAAAAAACGAATGGAACACGAAATCCCAAATGCTCCGTCATGATGGGACAATGTTGAGGTCAAAACCCAGCAAGCCTCTCGCTTCCTCCGGCTTCGCCTCGGCGTCCAGCCCGTGCGCGCTAGCGGCGCCGTCCGTCTCCTCGCCCTCGGCCACGGCGCGGTGACGCCGCATGTGGCCTCCCAGCGCCTGCCCGAGCGCGAACTCGACGCCGCACACCGCGCAGCCGTGCGCGCGGGCCTTGGTGGCCGGCGCTGCCTCGGCCGCACGCGGGCGCTTGTGGCTCGCGCGGTGCCCGCCCAGCGCCTGGAACGACGGGAACCGGCGGCTGCACGTCTTGCACTCGAACACGCGCGGCGAGGCCGACGGCTCGCCGCCGCCGCTGCGCGCGAGCAGCAGCATCACCTCCTGGGCCACGCTGATGATGCCCAGCTCCGGCTCCTGCTCCTGCTGTCCGAACGTGAGCCTCTTCATCGGCAGGAATGCTTTGTCGATGGGCTGCCGGCTGATGAGATGATGATGATGATGATGATACGCTACAGCGAGATGTTTGTGTGCTATTTATAGGATCCATGGTTACAAAAAAGTCAACGAGCAGGATTGCTTGTTTATTTGAGCTTGCGCAAGGGACGTTTGACTTAGTTCTAGCAGTTGACTTGCGGCTTCTTTGTGGCATTAAATATCAAACATGATAGAGTAGACTTTAGATGCATGATCGACAATTCGACACTTGGATTTTGTCATTTTGAATATAAAAAATTAAGAATTTTTCAAATTTAGCGGGAACACTCTATAGTTCGATCTCGCGGCTTGCTGTTGTTTAGTAGCAGCAGTAGGATTGTCCAGCTCCAGCTGACTCTGAACCCACGCGTGGATTGATAGCGATAGCGATGACTGTGTTTATAGTAGGATAATACTAATCCTATCCAGCTCATGTTCTCACGCGCATGGGCAATTAAAACGAGCAGCACTCTCTTCATATTCATAAAACTTGATGTTTTGGACAAAGTTTAGTCAAACATTGGGAACATAAACTATCAATAACTTTTAAAATATTTAGATTGAAAAGGTCAAACTTATATATATAGATTCACCTTAAAACCCACTTTCATAAAAAGTAATTTTATTTTATTTTTTTCTTATATATTTTAATAAAAATAATGGATAAAGTTAGATTTTGGAGACCGTGCTCTTGTCCAAAACGTCAAGTTTTATGAGTATGGAGTAGTAATAAACTGCCGTCACTCTTGTCTCATTCCTTGTCTGATGACGCTGAGAAGATTAGTAGAATTAATAACGCTGTTCACATATCTAGATGTGGTCGCTTGCATAATTGTACTCCTACTGGATTAGCAGGTGCTGAATTTTGTAAGAGGCGACTTTGTTTCCCGAACTCATTCTGAACGAGGTGGCCGTTGCATCTGTCCATTCCTCTGACTCGCAAATTTCCGATTTGACTATCTTATCTGACTTTGAATGGACATAATAATTCATTTGCTCATTTTTTTTTATCTACGTATATCAAGCACGGACCTCCAATATCAACGAGACATATGGGCAAATATGGCCTCTGCAGCACCTACTTGAAAATAAAAAAATATGAAGCAGAAAGCAGCACGCTAGTGGAGCACTAGTGCACAATGATCGATCCAAAATAATAAGCAAAGTAATCCATGATTCGTAGAAATCATTAGACCTACTTTATTCCGATCCTTGTTGCTCCATCAGGACGTTCAGAGCTCCATCATTAGATATGTTATTCTGCCTGCAGTGCATATCTGAACAACACCGATGCTGAACAATTGGCTAGCTGTCTGCCTGTCACAGTTAGTGTCTGGCACAACGCACCTTCCCTGCTTCTTCAACGATTACTACTACTACTAACGCCTTGTTCAGTTCGTGAGAAAGTTTCTTTCATGTACTGTAGCACTTTCGTTTGTATTTGGCAAATATTGTCCAATCGTGGGCCAACTAGGCTCAAAAGATTCGTCACGTGATTTACAACTAAACCGTATAATTAGTTATTTTTTTACTAACATTTACTGCTCCATATATGCGGGTAGAAATTGATGTGATGGGAAAGTTGCTGAAAGTTGCATGAAAGTTGCAACTTTCATGGCACCTAAACAAGGCCTAACTAACCTTTCTAGTGACGTACGAATACATCCAGATAAACCTTGTTCTTGAACCTGAGGCATTCTGTTTTTAGTTTTTTTTTATATTAACCCTGAAGTCAGTCAGTTTCTGACTGGGACACTGGGACACAGCAATTTTCGCTCCAAATAAAAATCTCCTAAAATTTCCACTTTACTCTGGGCCATGTCTAGCTCTAGCCAAACTGGGCCTCTCAGAAGTACGGTATACTGGGCCGATACATCCATCTGTTTCGCTCGGCTCCGCGCCACATTCTAGCCCGTACCTTATTGGGCTGGCCCAGCTTCGCGGAGAAGATTTCTACTACAATACCATCATCTTCTTGTTCCGCTCCGCTTCTTTATTCCTCGCCGGAGTGTAGCGGGGCGAAGCGATCCGAACTCCGAAAACCCCAGGCCACAGGGAGAGCAGAGGACGCAGCGGCCTCCCCTCCGACCAGCCCCGCACCGCAGCCATGTCCGCCACCGGCGTGGTCGCCGAGCCCAAGACCAAGTACGATCGCCAGCTCAGGTAACCCTTCGACGGCCATCTGCGTTCTCCCTCCGCCTCCACTCTCTCGTCTCCGCGTGGTCGATGGGTAGATTCCGAGCACTTAGCGATTATAGGGTTTAGGGTCCTACAGCGATGGTATTCTTCTCACTTGATTCGGTTCGAGATCCATCTGGATGTGCCGTGCTGTGCTGGGGCGACTAGGGTTTAGGCCCTTTTTGTTTTTGGCCCTCCAGTGCTATGGTGTCACTCGAACTGTGAAGGCCTTGCATTGGAGCTAGGGTTGCTTGCTTGCACATTGTTGGGTACTGATTTAGATATTGTTAGGTTGATCTGTTATGCACAACAGCACAAGGAACTTGCTACAACTTTTTAGGTAGTGTATGAAATTCTGAATTCTGATGGCAAGATGCAATCTATTGTGATTTACTTTACTGGTTCTAGATGAGCAACTGAATTAGCGGATGCTTCTATTGCCTAAGCTAGATCTCCATATAAAGTTACTAATTGACTGTTGCCTGCGAGACAGCACTTTGGTCAGTACAAATATCAGAACCTGACTATAAACCTTAAATGCCTAGAAGTGTTGTCAGTTCCTTATCTTTGCCTAGGTTAGTGATTTCTAGCTGCTATCACAGCCAGTAGCTCTAGTCTGCCCCTGTTTTAATCTGCTTGGTTTGACTCTTAGACTGGTCTTGTGTTGTGTTATGCACTTATGCATGGCAGGCATTATGATTAGTGACTTAGCGTTAATTTGAAACTACATGATACCCCGCGCGTTGCTGCAGAAATTTGTATAGTGTTTTTGTGATAAAATTTTAGTTAAAATATAGGGCTTTGCGTTAGAATAATATCGTGTCATAATATTATTGTACTATCTTGATATAGGTAGGATAACATAGCATTGCATCATCAATGATAAATCATGGTTCCAGTCTCGTAAATACTAATTAGTAAATTGGATCGAAGGTTCTATACACAACTCTTTTGTATAGCCATGATAACACTAAGGAATGAAAATATGAGATACAGAGGAGATACATGTGCAATATTCACCTCCATATGGTTGGGCAGGTTTGGCCACCATCACAGACTTCATCCGCAGCTATTGCGGCACCGTTGGCATTGGATCCCAAGAATTAGCTTGCACGCCCTACTCAGCCTTTTGGTACACACGACAGAGAGACGACGTGCTGGGCAATCTGAAAAGGTTCCAAAATTATTTGTTCAAAAAAACATTCAAAATCATTTCCACACACACGGCAAGTCCATGACTTCTTCATTCTCTGAGTCCTTCCCTTCTCTACCTTATATACACCTGTAACAAATCATTAGATTAAAAAAAGAAAGCAACAACAAATTGCTCATCCTCACGACTGCCACAGCTTTCCACCGCCCAATCCTATTCCACTGCCACCACAACAACTTCCCCGCTGTCTGAATTCCCTTCGCCTGTTTTCCTTCCTTGTTGCCGGAGTTAGCTTCTTCTGGCCCAGCTCTTTCGCCTCCCACAAATGCAATCAAGCAGGTCGATGATGCCGCCGTCTCGATGTGCCCAGCCGCCCACCACTGGGGAAGGGAGACGAAGGGCTTAGCTGAGGCCATGCGATTTGAAAGTTTGTGTCCAACAGATGCATGAGGGAAGTAATATAAATGATATCATGAATCAATCATGTGGTCCTCTGCGCCTCCTTTGGCTCTCACTCTCCATTTCATATGAGCACTGCGTGGATGTTTTAATGGCAACTAATGGTAGGGGAAGGGGAGCGGATGCAGGAAACCATCAGGTGAATGGCTTTTCAATTCATGTAGTTCAGATGGAGAGGTGCCTGCACAGTGACCTGTGGTTCTGGGTCCTTTGATGACGTGGCTTCACGAAATCGTAGGAAAATCCTCTAGTGGGGAATGGGGATCTCCTATTTAGGTATAGTAGATTAAGGTATTTGCAGTCAGCAATTCAGCATTACCTACTGGTCGTATTCGTTAGTTGTTGAGTCAACAGAGAAATAACCCTTGTTTTCTGTTGCGAATTCTTGTGGGCTGGTAATAGTGTATTGGAATTTTTAATCCATGACACATGCATTGTTTATTAAAACTAATGAAATCCATTCTGTCATTTAGTCTGTAGTCTGTTAGGTACAATGCTTATTACTTTTCCAGATTATTCTACTGCCTACTTGATCAGATAGCAATAGCATGCCCAGATATTGAAAGACACCTGTTATGTGTTAACTGCAAAACGCAGGATATGGGGTGATCAAGGCCAGGCTGCACTGGAGAAGGCTAGCATATGCTTGCTTAATTGTGGTCCTACTGGAACAGAAGCACTGAAGAACCTCGTGCTTGGAGGAATAGGAAGTGTGACTGTTGTTGATGGCTCCAAAGTTGAAGCTTCTGATCTGGGGAACAATTTTCTGTGTAATTTCTTCACTTTGTCATTCCACCTGTTCTTGTGAACTCAACCCCACGAAATTGAAGGAATTCATATTCTGGTACATTAAATTTGCATGCAGTGGATGAAGGATGTTTGGGGCAACCAAGAGCTAAGTCTATATGTTCTTTCCTACAAGAGCTTAATGACGCTGTTAAAGCCAAGTTTGTTGAGGAGTTTCCAGCTCATTTGATAGACACTAATCCTTCATTCTTTTCCCAGTTTACTGTTGTCATTGCTACTCAGGTGTGTTCTTTAGTCTACTTTTGAGATAAAATTGCAAGAGCATGATTAGTCTGCTGGTGCTAACCAGAACTTTTGGTTTTATGAACACTTATGTTTTATGTGAAACAAAAAACGTTTAAGAGATGAAACCAGCAAGAGGAATATTAGAGGATTTCATAGCTCTCAATAACCATACATGTCATAGCTCAATTTATGTTCTAATAAAGTTTATGCTTTGTGAAAGAAGTTTATATCAACAAATTATTATTTTTAACACTTTGGATGTTATGTCTCTCCTATGTACCGGATAGCTTTAAAATTATTGTTATGCCAGAGTAGTGCATTGATTCAGTGCACTAGGTGAACATTATACCTTGTGCATCAGTTATTACCCAGTTTCTGTAGACATGGTGTTTTGACAGTATTATGGCATTGGACTAAGCAACTCACTGTTCTGTCAAATGCATGCACAATAGCTAATGCATAGGCATAACTGCCCTCTTGGCATTGGTGATGGTAAAACCTTGCAATAAGGTTCTGTTCAAAAAAAAAATCTGTAAAAAAAAAAACTGTGCTCCGTTTGGATGACCCTGATATGCTTCCTGAACCAGGCGAGTGCATGGTCAGCCAGGCAACCAAAATTGAGTGCCTGGATCAATGTTGCCTGGGCTAGTGTTAGTGATTACTCCCTCTGTCCCTTAAATTGAGTCGTTGGGGAGAATGACGCTGGTACCAAGGACATTGGCAAAATACCTGTATACCCCTAGCATGCAATGATTCCATCAGCTAAAACAGTGCGGTACTAGTACAAGCAGTAGCAGGTGGCGATGGAGGTCTGCGCTTTTTTTATTGTTGGCCGAGTTCCATTGGCCAGCCAGAGTAAAGGCAGAAGGCTGATGCCTCTGTGAGACACGGACAGCTGCGGTACGGTAGCTATAGGTAGGATTGTAATGTTGACAGACGACTCTATTTCCGGACAAAATTTGAATCCTTGAACGACTAAATTTAAGGGACGGAGGGAGTAGTTGCTTTAATGTCAGGAAAGTAATAACAGACAATGATGGAAACAAGTTAATCAATATTATTTATTTGAAAAAAACTAATTAAATATGATGGGCTTTATTATTATACACATACAAAATTAAGTATAGCTGTTTTCTGTTAGAATAATTTTTTAGTTAACTTAGAAAATAACATTAATCTAAATCATGTCGTTTTTTTATCAGATTATATTAAATCGCACACCATATATATCTAAAAGTGCATTGATGTTATGTATACTCTCATTAGCATTCTTAGGCAGAGGCCTCCAACCAAACAACCTTTTTCAGGTTTGCCTGGTCAGGCAACTTCCCCAGGTGTCCACCCAAACAGGCCCTAAATTAGTACTCGGTCGATATGTCCCGTCAATGGTTGGCTAGCTGTTAAATTTTGTAATTGATGCATCGGCCAGAAGCATATTTTGATAGTACTAGTTTCTGTAGTTTGCCTTCTTTTTTAATATAATATATGGTTTTGGTCTGTAGCGCTACAGTTTGATTATTCCTTCAGGTTTTATTGATACTGGTGCTAGTAAAGTTTCTTAATCTTTGCTTTGTAGTATTGCTGGTAAAACATTTGTATGCAGTATAACTCAAAATATTTTTTAATGGGCTGTTTTTTTTCTTCTATGTTGCAGCTTCCAGAGAGTTCTTTACTCAAGCTAGATGATATCTGCAGGAAAGCGGACATCATTTTGGTTGCTGCACGGTCATATGGTCTAACTGGTTTGGTTAGGGTTAGCGTCAAGGTACTTTGATATATTTATGTCCAAAACTAATCTCTTTATATAGTATGAAAATTGAAAACATAATTAATTATCATGACATCACAGGCCTTGCAATTTTGAATGCTCATACATTTATTGTTGCATACGAGTACAAGGCCTTGCTATCTGGGTCATGTTGTATGTGGGGTTTTACCTTCTTTAGGAATTACTGCCTTGGCGGGAAGTCATAATAAAAGTGTTTTGGAAAGATTCACATAATTATCTGTTGTTGTCCAGGAGCACTGTGTCATAGAATCAAAACCAGACCACTTCTTGGATGATTTGCGACTTCACAATCCATGGACTGAACTCAAGCAGTAAGAATATATTCATACCTTCATTTTGCATATAACAGTGTGCAATAGTTTTGTCATTAACACAAGTTCACTGTTATTGTTGACAAATGTTTCACAGATTTGCAAAGTCAATTGACATAAATGATAAAGATCCTGTTGTCCACAAACATACTCCATACATTGTTATCCTTGTGAGACTTGCAGAAAAATGGGCTGATGCACATGATGGTAACATGCCTTCAACTAGGCAAGAGAAAAAGGAATTTAAGGTACATTCTTTCAGTACTGTTGAGTAATCAAGTAAACAAACTGTTAATGTGTTTGTAGGACTGTCAAGGTACTAACTAAATTGTTACTTTTACCAGGATCTAATTCGAGCCCATATGCTTAATGTAGATGAAGAAAATTACAAAGAAGCTGTGGACTCTTCATATAAAGTCTCGGTCACTCCAGGAATCAGTAAGTTGACCAAATGGGCTTGATCCTAAATTTATGATTCGGCATGTTCACATATTGTCTGCATTTGAGTCAGTACTTATTTCACATGTCCTTTTTCTGAATCTTACTATCTTAAAACGAAAAATGTTGTTCTTAAAATAGATAGCTTATCCACCTCTATTTTCTATCAAATTCTCAGCTGAACTTTTTAGATCTACAATTTTACATAGATCAGATATCAAGCATTCCATCCAGACTTAATTATTGTTGGATGTTTGATGTCACATTTGAGTGGTCTTATTGCCTGATGGAAGGTATCACATTTTTGTTTGATTGCTGCAATGGACATCAGTTGCAATATCTCTACCAGTTTGCACCTTGATTTGTGTATACTCTTTCCGAAATTTCTAGTTACTTGTTGACGAATTACAATGCTGGTCTGAGGCTGTGCACTTGTATAATGTTCTGACACTAACATGGCACTTTTTTTTTGGAACATCTAACATGCCACTCATTTTTGCTGCAAACATATAACAAGACATTCACAAATACATATCTCTTTTGTGAACTGTATAACGTATAATGGTGATCCCATTTGAGATTTGGTGCTTTCTTATCTGTTTAGATTTGGGTGTAGATATTGGGATTGGGAGGGGGTGGATCCATTACTATAGAACAACTTGATTCTTGCACACTAGTAGATAGCTTATAGAAAATAGTGGCTATGGGTTGTCTGCAATGACTACATTTTAATTAAAAGTTGTTCAAGCTCTGGATTTAACCTAATTGGCCTTGCCAATCTTGTTGTATGGCATTATGTTCTTATATTGCTGATGATGCATAAGATCATGCATAGTGTGACTCATACAAAATGGTGCATACAACTGTAAAACATGCAGGTTTGACTCATGATTAATTTCTGCCAGGTAACGAAATCCGTCAGATAATTGATGATGACTCTGCGGAAGTCAATTCATCATCATCAGATTTCTGGATTTTAGTGGCTGCTTTAAAGGTATCTATCATATTGTGATGTGTTATATGCTATGATGGGCCATTCAGTAAAAAAGCTAGCATACCGTGGTTAAAAGTTTCTTGACCTCCCTTGCTTTTGTTAAAACAGATCAGGAAGTTTCTTGGTATCTAATTATATCTTACTGCTATAGTTTGGACCAAAATCTAAGGCCATAAATGTTGTTAAGCTGTCTAAAATGTGCGCAATGAAACTGCTTGGACAATGAACATAGAAAGTTGCATTTATGCTAAAATCTCAGGCACCAATATAGCCGAGATGTTTTATAGTATGCAGTTGGACTTCATTGGCCCAGTTCTAGATGTGTTTTTGGGCTCAAACTTAAACTTTGCTCTAGTCTGATTGAAATGTCAAATTCATCCTTCTAGAGCTATAACCCTGTTATAAACATGAATTGATTTTAGTTAGAACCTATTGGTTTTGATTTGTTGAAGAAGTTCAGCTTAGAGAAATATAAACCCTTGGAATGTTTATACATGGAAGGTGCTTGCATATTGTACATAAGTTATAGACAGTGCACATAAGCATTCTTTTTTTACCATGATGTCTATGTCTCAAAGCTTTCTCCTGTCTGTTGATAGGAGTTTATTGCAAAGGAGGGCAATGGTGAGCTACCTCTGGAGGGAACAATACCTGATATGACTTCTCTTACTGAGTAAGTGTCTTACAGTTGCCATCTCTAGTTTTAGATTCTGCTACCATTTCTTGTGAACATTGTAATGTTTCTCTTGTGTCATCTTACAGGTATTATGTAAGCCTACAAAAGATTTACCAAGCTAAGGCGGAATTTGACTGTCTTGCCCTGGAGCATCATGTAAAGGAAATCCTGAAACGGATTGGTAGAGATCCGGAATCTATTTCAAGAGCATATATCAAAACATTTTGTAAAAATTCTAGGAAACTAAGGGTAAGCTGCTTTCTTTAGATGACATAGCCTGATGCAGTCATTTTGACAACTAATATGTGTAGTGATGACTCCGATGCCTGGTTATTCATGCCAGAATGATAATCAGTTGGATAAAGGCGATTTTATTGGCATGATGAGCTTGCTGCTTTCTCTCTCTCAGAAGAATAGAATAATGATTATTGCAGGCACAACATTAGTTTTAAATTTAGGGACACACACTATTTAGTGTTGCACCTATTAGTGGTTTCTGGTTTAATTTCAATTTTGTATGTTTGTAATCAATTATAAGTGTAAACAAGTACCCCGAAATGTCATTTTTACCAGTTTGTCATCTTTGCTGAATAATTTTCAATGTTTAGATTTGTAGATATCGTAGTTTCGAGGAGGAATTTAGCTTTCCAGTTGTCTCTGAGATCCAGAGGTATTTCACCGATGAAGACTACAGGTCAGCATCCATTACTTTGTTTTTGCTTTTGTGCCTCTACTTTTTTGTGTCCCTTAGTTGATGTAAAAGAAAATGCTATACATGTTCTGGGTTTCTTGTTATTAATTCTGTTACCGTTTTCTGACAATGATTATATAGTAACATGCCACTCTAAAACTAGGGATATTGCAGTGTTAGCTTTTTCTTTCAAATTTAGAGAGAGCTCAAAACTACACACAATAGCAATGTGAATGCTTTCAATATCATGGTCCTGATTCTGAGTTTGAGCATTTAGTTTGGACGTCCTCATAAATAATAATAAAAAACTCAGGATACTCTGTATGATCTACTTTTTAGTTGAAATAGCTGGTCCTTTGTTTCATTTTTTTTCTAAATGTCTACTCTAACCACTATCAAATGTGTCACTGCAGTTACGCAATGAACTTTTACATTCTACTACGGGCTGTTGACCGATTGGCTGCCAATTATAGCAGATTACCTGGAATCTTCGACAGGTACTTGAGAGAAATGTTCATTTGCTATCGATGAACATTATTATCCCACATGTAGAGAAATGATCTGCTTTTTTTTATAATACTGATTATACACTGGATTCGATAGTGAGATTGATGAGGATATCCCTAGGCTGAAGACAGTTGCGGCTTCAGTGCTAAGTGAGATGGGTTTGAACGGAGCATCCTTATCCGAAGACCTGATAACCGAGATGTGCCGGTTCGGGGGTTCGGAGATCCATACAGTGGCTGCTTTTGTCGGTGGAGTCGCTTCCCAAGAAGTAATTAAGGTATGTGGGCCCCTTATATAGCTTTCCCTGCAATCCTGAATGGATACGTAATTCCAGGATTTCACACAATATTAAAGAAAATGGAAAAAAATGTGATTGGAATTCATAGGATGGTATTTTCATGGACACTAGTGGGAATGTTCATGCATTTGGAATGGAAAATTTTCTATTACTTATCAGTCCTCGTTTTCCCTCTTATCTTTCAGCTGGTCACCAAGCAGTTTGTGCCGTTGCGGGGCACATTCATATTTAATGGAATCGACCTCAAATCTCAAGTTTTGATGCTATAACATGGATGTGGAGGGTTGTCTTAAGTGACTGAATTTGAGTTGGCCCAGATTTTGTGCCAGGGCACCACACTGCAATGAAATCTGTTTGCCCAACGAGTAGCCAAATATACATTGTTGCATAATATTTAGATGTGTGCCATTCTCTCCAAGTAGCTTTTCCCCCCTTTTGTGACACGGCAATGAGCTGGGGGAAGTGGTTCATCGAGAGTGCCAGTCTACTGTAATTTATCAGTACTTGCGTCGTATAATTTATCCAAATTCCTAGCAAATTCTAGCTCACGCGGCTGTTATGCACAGACCAAAGTCACTTTCCAAATCGGGCGGGTGCTGTTATGCTGTATGCCTGTACTAGTAGACGAAGTCATATGTCTCGGTGTTGCAAGTGGGGCCGGTGTACTAAGTGGATAAGTATGCGGCCAGCAGCCAGGAACTTGGGGCTAACGACTTGCATGCGCGCAAGCTGACGAACGCTACGACCATTAGAGCGAGATGAGGATGTCGGCTGAGCTGTCGACGACGTTTTCGTCATTCATGGAGATGATGGAGAGCACGTAGGCACCGACATCACTGTGCGTATTATCTCAGGTGTCCATCGGCAGACCAAAACTTCCCGGTGGCCGGTAACCTGCTGCTACATGTCATATGGCCAGCAGAGTGTTCGTTCCTTTGGCGAGTCGGCGACGCGGTTGCCGTCAGAAGAAGGCAAATGACGTGTGATAGCGAAATGTGGCTGGTACAGCTACACTAAGGTATAGTGGCAGTCAAACTTTTAAAGTTTAATAACTAAATTTATAAAAAATATTAGCAATATTTGTATCTCTAAACAAAATTATAATAATAATATATTTACGACTCGTCGAATCTAATGATATTAATTGTAGACCATATTGATAGTTTTTCTTTTATGTGTACGCCTTGTTCACTTCCCTTGAAATTGCAAGTTTTCCACTAATCACATCAATTTCTACCCGTATATATGGAAGCATTAAATGTTAGTAAAAAATAACTAATTACACGGTTTTGTTGTAAATCACGAGACAAATCTTTTGAGACTAGTTGGGCCAATGATTGGACAATATTTACCAAATACAAACGAAATGCTACAGTTGCAACTTTTTCTAATATTTACGAACTGAACAAGGCCGTAGTCAAAGTTTGAAAAGTGAAAATAACACCCTTTATGATGTACAGTAGATCTGAGGGAGAGTATAGTACTATATATGTTTTTATAGCAAATGACGCGTTTCCTGTTCTGTACTGTTTTAGTTTACTTCACGCTGCTGGCGCCAGTGGTCGTTGATTGGCAACGTTGCAGGATCTAGCTGTCGTCGTCGCTCTTCGGCAATCCAATCCCAGCTCATGATCCAGCTGTTGATTCACAACGATTGTAGTCACCGATACTTTGCGCAGTAGTTCATTCGGCGGATAGAGTAATTCCTCTCCTACAAAAAAAAATAAGTCCATGCCCATTTACATCTGCCTAAATTCACACACTGTTTTTCAGAATTCGACTAACAATTTCTGTAATAGCATATCATCTTAAAGAAAATGGTTACATATGATAAAAATGGATTTATCATAATGAGCCTACTAATAACAGTCTTGTATAAAAAGTGCAATTAAATGGATTTATCATAATGAGCCTACTAATAACAATCTTGTATAAGAAGTGCAATTATTTTCATCTGAGGCTTAACATTTATTTTATTTTATACATTTGCCATGCCTGCATATGTACGGAGTATCAGTAAATAGCTTAGGCAAAGCAAGCGACGCGATCGACCGTTTCCCTTAACCGTGTCGATGGACAGAGACAGGTTGCCTCCACATTTTGCTTTTGCATTGTCTCCGTCCACACGCAGGATACCTAGCCGAGCAACTTGTCGGGCAGCTAATTAAGTAATGCGCGTGCTTATCTAATTTCCTTGGACGCAGGCACACACAAGCCAAGCCAACAAAGCAATATTAGGTCGACCCACCGTGACGTCAATCATTACATCATCTATCGCCTCTCCCGTCAGACCCGTCTCCATGATGTGCCGGCGGCCGCACTGGGTCTCTCCGCTTCCGCTCCGTACGGACCAGTGATCAGTTGTTCCTGGCTTCCTGCCTTTGTTGAATGAATACTACTAGTACTACTTAGTAGTACTACTAGCAGTAAGATTATAATTAATTAATCACCAATCTGAAGTGTGAGCGTACGTACTTTGTCAATTTGGCTTTTATTTGCAATTCTGTCGCGGGATCGATCTCTTGTTTGCGATTAGTATATTGCTCGGATACTCTAAGCACTACCAGAACGGGAATGTCTTAGCTAGCGAGTAAAGTCGTAGCTGGCGAGTACAGATTGGTTCCGTATCCAAAGCAAAGTCGTGTCTGGCACGTCGTCGATCATATCCAATGGCTACGGAACCTAATCTGTACGTACGTACTTCCTCCGTCCCTTTTTATTTGTCGCCCGTGGAATGCGTCTTGCGAGTTTGACTTGATTTATAGAAAATACGCATAATATTTATATCTCCAAATAATTTTGTTAAAAACTAGATCCAAAGATCTTTCCGATGATATTAATTATGATACTAATCGATGATATTTATTATTTATTAAAATTGTCGGTATTTATGTCTCGAAAAATGAAGCAACAAATAAAAAGGGACGGAGGGAGTACGTACTAATCTCCGGTGCATATACGACTGCTGGCCACGTGCCAAACCCAGTCAGCACGCGCCCGCGCCTGACTTGGCGCCCCCTTCCGTTCCGGCCCCGTCACGTCCCGTCGATCGGCACCACCACGGCAGCTGGCGCCGCACTCGCGAGGCAAACGGAGGTGGCGCGCGCATGCACGGGCTGACGGGCTCCCTCCGACTAGCGACTGGGTCGCCTCAGCCGGAGTCCCCTCACGGACGGACTTGCTTTGCAGCTGTGCTAGGGGGCTGCGCTTTGCTGTGCTCCGCCGCTCCCATCCCGTGTGTGACCGTCCGGCTGCTTTGGCTTGGCATGTCAACATCAGATTAGCAAGCATACGAGTAGTGCTAAAATATCTTTCGTATCTGCACTTTTAGAAGCCACGCTTTTTGTCTACAGACGGAGTACTCCTACTTACCGAGCAGGGTCTACAGATATCTCGAGACTTCAAATTGACGGTGACAGGTCCGTCACGCACAGCTCTACGTACAGGCCGGTCACTGTGGATTCACACAACAGTAACCCCTGTAACAAGGACTAGTAGTCTTGGCTGGCGCCAGGCTGTCACCATAGTACTAGGATTATTCCGGCTTGTACTATTCACGAATGATCGACCAAGTTGGTAACACACACGGAAACGCTTCTATCTTGTGGAACTGTTGCGCTATTGGAGTCGTCAATCTTCATGCATGCCTGATTCTCCATCTTCTGGAACTGTTGCCCTATTGGAGTCATAGTCATGCATGATTCTTGTGCAATAGGGAACCGGAACCAACTTGGAACAGGATTAATCAGTTGACCGTGAGTGCGCGCGTCATTTCAAAACCTCACGAGAGTCTGAGAGCACAGACCGCAAGGAGGACGAGAAGGTTCCAGACCCTTCCAGCAGCCGCTGCAGACCCCTCCCTGCTGCAGTCAGCACGCACTCAGCAGCAAATCCATCTCCACACGCCGCCCATCCATCCCGAATAATTAATAAATAAATAAATAAATTAATTAATCGCTTTCATTCCTCACTCCCATGATCCCGTCCCGTCCCGTCCGCCGAACCGAACGAACCCGCGGGCGGCGGCGTTGCCCCCGCGGCTAAGCAAGAGCAGTGCACGGTCTCACAGAGGAAGGCCACCGGCCGCCACGCGCAGGCCGCGCGGGCCGCCCACCTGCACCTGCCTGCGTCACTGCCTGCGCCCCGCGGTCCACCAGGCCACCACCACGTCCACACGCCGTCACGCCCGCTGCGTGCGTTCCATGCAGCCGGCCAGCCCAGCCCAGCCCCAAGCATATCCCCCCACAAGCCTCCCCGCCCGCGCGATGGACGCCCATCCGTCCACGTCGCGACGCGGCGCCGCGCGTTCCGGTGCCTTCCCCGGATTGGTCCGCCCACGCCACCTCCCGCCTCATGTCGGTCGGCCCCCACCAACTTGGCGCACACGTAAGCCCACACCCCACCACCACCGCCTCTGATGAGCCTTGGACGGACGGAGACACACAACCTATAAAAGGGCGTCCGCCCTCTCCCACGCCTCCTCCTCTCTCCCCAAGCACAAACCACATCTTCTTCCTTCCGAGCCGCCCGTACGTAGCTGCGGACACACAGAGAGACCATCCATCCATCACCGACCCAGCCAGCCAACCGACCGACCCGCCGCCGCGATCGAAGAGAGGAGATCATGAAGCACCCGAGGACGACGACGGAGCAGGAGCCAGCCGCCGAGGTGTCGCTGGCGCTGTCGCTCAGCACGACGGACTCATCGTCCACCACGTCCGACTCCACGGGGACGACGAAGACCCCGGCGAAGAAGCGGGCGCGGCGGAGGGGCGCCGTGGTGGCCACGTCGGGGAGGGCGAGTTCGTCTGCAGGACCTGCAGCCGCGCCTTCACCTCGTTCCAGGCGCTCGGCGGCCACCGCACCAGCCACCTGCGGGGCCGCCACGGCCTCGAGCTCGGCGTCGGGGCCAGGGCGCTCAAGCAGCACAAGCAGCAGGCCGCCGCCGACGCGACCGCCGCCGCCAACGGCACCGCAGGAGACAAGCAGCCGCAGCACGAGTGCCACATCTGCGGGCTCGGCTTCGAGATGGGGCAGGCGCTGGGCGGCCATATGAGGAGGCACCGCGACGAGATGGGCGCCGCCGACGCCGCCGACGCCTGGGTCTGGCGAACCGACGCGATGCAGGCCCCGCGCGCCACCGCCGACCCGCCCGTCTTGCTCGAGCTCTTCGCTTAGATCGATCATCCGACCGGCCGGCTAATTTCTCCATGTTTGGGGACTAACTCATCAGCTAGCGTTGTCATTTATTTGGTAGAGTTCAGGACATGTAAATCATATTAGTTGCTAGACTGGTTGTTGCTTTTGTAATTACGCTAGTAGTTTCTGTGTTGGATTAGCAGGCCAGTTTGATTTCTTTGATTGGATGTCAGAGAACTGATTTCATACATATGGTAGTATACAAACAGGATCGATGATTCTTTGGTTCAGATGTGTGTGTGTTCCGCTTATATTATTGTTGCATATTATTCGTCAGAAATCGCGCTCGAAATGTTCATTCGTGGATTTAATTTCGTTCCTATGTTTCTGAATTCTGATGAATGAAGAAGATAATACAACGGTTTCGTTCCATTGTTAATCTATCCCTGATTTTCCCAAATGTATGCGATGTGATTTGTTATGACTTCGGAACTTCACCCGTCATCAAATATAATCGGTCCATTGTTCTTCGGGTTCTAAAATCGGTCGATGATTGTTCTTCCTGTTCTTTAGGCCGTATACCTGTCGTCATCTGAACCCCCGAACCGTCTTAAACTTTTAGCATCATCAGCTTTCATGGTTTCTGTCGTTAGGATAATTGGGGGCAAAACAATAAAAAGAAAGAAAGAAAGAAAGGGAATAAGCAGGGCATGACTTTGTGATTGTGCAACTACCTGCAGGTTGCATTGCATCTTCGTAAGAATTTGAGGCTTTTCTCCGCACCTGGGAAAGCCAAACGTGGGCTGCACGTACGCCCGCGGATCTCAAATAAAATTTCTATTCTTGTGCTTCCTCTTCACTTCTGCAAGTCACCTCGATCTTGTCCCCGGGCCCACGTAGGAGCCATGAATCTTGCCCAGGGGCCGGCTAGTTTCATGCATGATGGTCTGACACGGATGACGAATTGAGGATGACGCTAATAACAGCTGGTGCTGGCTATATGACTCCTCCGTATCTCCTAATCTTGCTTGACCAGTTGACCGTCTGTGTGCCATCCTAGTCCTAGGTTCCTAAACTAGACTACGTATAAAAATGAAATTCCAGTTTTCTATCAAGTAATCTATCTTAACTTGGAACAGGTATATAGATAGATAAAATTATATATGTAATCATAATTTGATTTATTATGAATTTTATTTTTATAGCATATCTATTATAAGCCATAAATGTCAATAAAAATTTCTTATAAATTTTACTCTCTCTCTCTCTGTCTCTTCCCGTGAGTCAAATAACTTTAAGTTTGACTATATTTTAAAAAAAACATTTTCAACATCTATATCTTCCTTTAAATGTAATAGCTGGCAAGACACATCATGAGAAAAAAATATAATGATATTTATTACACATCATAAATACAAGTAATTTTTATATATGTTTGGTCAAACTTTAAAGATATTTAACTTCTCAAGACAGGATATTTTTACTATGTTTGACCAAACTTTAAATATCAGTACACATTCTAATTAAGTTTGACTATGTTTGAAACCTAATTAAGGTCTGTTTAGAACCATTAAGTGATAGTGGGTACTCCGTAGTTGTTATCTGATTTAGTCCAGCTCATGAGATAGATGTTATCTATTTCAACTATCTAGCTAGTTTACTATCTATTTGGATAAAAAGAGATAATTATTAGTAGTTAGTATCTAGAGAAAACCAAACAGAGCTCAAGAGGTGGGACACATCATCGTCTCTCTGTGTGGCAGTGAATGCACACCACAAATGGGAAGGGATTTCCTCCGTCAAAAAAAAAAAAAAATGGGAAGCGCGCGGTGTGTACTGGACTACGGTATGGCGCTAGCGCCGGGACTCTGGAGCACATGCACGCACATACGCATTGGCAGTGAAAGGAAGAAGTTACAATGTTATAAGCAGTGAAAGGAAGAAGTTACAATGTTATAAAAAGAAAGGAAAAAGTTACAAGGAGAGATCGAGCCACGAACAGTAGCATTTCATCGTAGTTGTAAAAAATAATTCTACTACCAGTACCAGGTACGTACTGTACAGCGAAATAAACCTACTCCCGTTCACACATGCACGTGCGTAGTACGCAGCCTCACGGGAAACTTTTTGTACCAGCAGGTAGGAGCAGCCAACAGAGGAAGCACACATGTGCGCAGTTGAGAGGAAACTACGTACGGCTCTACAAGGAGAATAAGAGCTCGAGTGACAGAACAGTAAAAATATTTGTACCAGCAGGTAGGTCAGCGAAACCTACTCCCCCGTCCACACGTGCACGACGGTTCGTGTGGTGCGCAGAGCAGCGTAGCTTCACGCGAAACTTTTCCCTCAAGCATGCATGACATGACGGTGGCTACGACGTTTCTCGTACAAGTTGTTTAGCTTAACTAGCACTCTCTGTTCATTCTTCGCGGCCAAGACTGGTTTGACCAGTCACCCACACAACGAACGAGAACGGCAAGCGGCGTCAAACGAGACCGAGCGCAGAGCACTCAACTCCCCTGCCCGCGGCCCCAGGCAGGCTAACGACGACCAGTCCGTGCCCCCCACGCTTTTTGCTAGTAACGCCGTCAGCCAGTTCCGTTTCGCGGACCCTTCCGCGCCCGCGCTGCCCGCCCATCCCCGCGGTGCGGTGTGAGGCCAGCACACACGCCACGCCAGGCCGAGCGCGTTAAGGTTAACTGGACAGATCACGGAAGGTTCCCGTCCCTTTCGGCCCGTTGTGCCGTTCAGACCGTTCCAGACGGACGGACGACGCCGGCAGACGAGTCGCCCAGGCGGACGCGCTCCATCCAGGATCCAACCTTTCCTTCTCGTCTGCCCCGACGTAGAGTGCACGTGAGCAGAGGCGCCCCTTCCTTCTCCGCTATATAAAGGTCTCAGCATGCACTCGCCAGAGCCAACACCAACACAAATCCATCTGCGGCCTGCTCCTTCGACTCCGAGCTCGATCGCATATTCACCTCTCTCTTCCAACATCTTCAGCTCGATCGCAAGCCCTTGGCTTCCATCCCCAGACAGACAACCGTATGGCAATGACGAAGCGCCCGAGAGACGCCGGCGCCGGCGCTGTGCCGCTCTCCCTCGCGCTGTCCCTCGGCGGCGGCGTGGCCACCGAGCACGGCAGCAGCAAGAGGCACCGTCGCGCGGCGGGCGGCGGCGGCAGCGGCGACGGCGAGTTCGTCTGCAAGACGTGCAGCCGCGCCTTCGGGTCGTTCCAGGCGCTGGGCGGGCACCGGACCAGCCACCTGCGGGGCCGCCACGGCCTCGCGCTCGGGATACCCGCGCCGGCGCCGGCCAAGCAGGAGGTGGCCACGACTAAGCTGGCGGCGGCGGCGGCGGCGCCCGCGAGCCACCTGTGCCACGTCTGCGGGCTCGGCTTCGACATGGGCCAGGCGCTCGGCGGCCACATGAGGAGGCACCGGGAGGAGATGGAGGCCGCCGCCACCACCGCGCAGGCGCCGCCCGTCCTCCTCCAGCTCTTCGTCTAGAGTTTTTGCCCGTGCATCGGGGGCTTTCTACTAGTTTGCAGTAGAGGAATTCTTTGTGTTTCAGTCGTCCGTCTCTGCACATTGTAGATTCACAGTACAATTGTTGCCATATTGGCCAATTGATTCATTCATTCATTTAGTTGTACATGTACATGTAAACAACTGATTATTGTTCCTAATCTACTACCCGTGGCTTCGTTTCGTTTATTGTTATTTTTTAATTAATCTATATAAAGATCAATAATCTTGGAGTACGCTGAATGCATGCATCCGTAACCCCGCGTTTGAAGAGCTGTGCGCGCGATTTTTTATTTTTTTATTTTTTATTTTTATTTATTTTTTTTGCTACACTTACGCGGCAAATGAAATGAAACTGATCAGAACCCGAAATACGGAAAAGAACAGCCACGCAAACAGAAAAGTATTGAAATTGGGTAGTCAAGCCAAGGTCGGACTGGGAACCCATCAAATTTGTATGAACCTTTCCTTTCCTCGTCTAATAAAAATACGGCAAATTAAAGCTCTTGCCACCCTTCTAAAAAAATTTTGTATGAACCAATTGGTCACTGTTAGGCAATCCTTAGTGTATTAATCTTACAATTTTCTAAGAGTGCTAACATTAGTTTTACATGTTTGGATTCATAAATAATGAAACACATACATTATCCACATTCTCGATCAACCAAGCTACCTCAGTTTTCTTCACTCAGCTTGAAGGAACAACATTCATGCTGTGGGAGTACCTTTGATATACAGAGCTGACGCAATTCAGCAACTACAAGCATATTTTCACCGGCAACAATTAAGCGAACTAAAACCGTGTCTTAACTGGCAGCGGGTTTCTGGAAGCAGTGCTTCAAGGTAGTGATATATAACACCACGTACGTGGTAAAGAACAACATTTTACCGCAACAATGTTCCAAAAATAATTCAGCACATGCTGATGCAGCTTATAATCTTGAAAAGGTTCATGTTCAAACGCTCGATAGTTGCAGTATCTCTGAACAGGTATGTAGATGGCAAGTTTCATCAAACAGCGCTGGGAATAATAAATCCTGCACGCTTGAATGTTCAATTCAGCACTCATGGCACTTGTAACATGCAAGCATGTCCATCTCTAGAACTAGAAAAGGAACTGCGATCCGGGCCCCAGCCTGGCGCAATCCGGCCTCGCATGTAGATGCAGCCCTGTCCAAGACGGACGGCGAGACAAGTCGGCCCAAGCAACGTCCGGAGCTCTCGATCAACCGCGTAGCGTAACCCACTCCGACACGCACACACACTGGATGTGGATGTGGATGTGGATGCTGCCCAATTATTAATAGCAATAGCAATCGCTTAATGAGGATGGGTAGGCACGCTGTGGGCGGTGTTTAGCTGTAAGTAGCAAACCAATCACGGTTCAGAGGCCGCGGCGTCAGGACACGCGCTGTGTGCCCAACTGCCGACGAGCGCCACGCAACGAGACTAGAATAGCCTAGTCGCGACTGTGCTGACACGTACACATGCACCTGTGCCGTTCTTGCTTCCTCTCTGATTACTTCCTCGATGGTGACATCTCGCCACGGTGCCATTGATCCGCCAAGCCGCGAGGTAGTATTAAAGCAGACGGATCACTTGCGCACCGGCACGGCCATTGACACTGCGAGACCCTACTGCTGCTGCTTGCATTCTGCGATCGTCGTTGAATTGATTTGAATCTTTCAGTTCCCTGCTTCTCCGATCAGACACAATGGTACGCTCCCTCTATCCGCTCGCTTGATTCCCAATCTGGACTCTGCAGGTGAAGGAGCACGTTCTGATCGAGTTACTGGATGGTTTCATTGCAGGCGAACGCGACGTCCGGCGTGGCGGTGGCGGAGGAGTGCGTGGCGCGGTTCCAGGAGCTGCGCGCCGGGCGCGCGCACCGGTTCGTGGTGTTCAAGATCGACGACGCGGTGCAGCGCGTGGTGGTGGACAAGGTGGGCGGCCGCGGCGCCGGCTTCGACGACCTGACCGCGAGCCTCCCCGCCGACGACTGCCGCTACGCCGTGTACGACCACGACTTCACGGTCGGGGACGCCACGGCGAAGGGCGCCGAGGGGGAGGCGCCGCGCAGCAAGATCGTGTTCGTGGCCTGGTCCCCCGAGGCGGCGGGCGTGAGGAGCAAGATGGTGTACGCCAGCTCCTGCGAGGGGTTCAGGAAGGAGCTGGACGGCGTGCAGGTGGACCTCCAGGCCACCGAGCCCAGCGAGCTGACGCTCGACGTCCTCAACGACAACGTCTCCTGATCGAAACGATAGAATGAGTGCTTGCATTGCATTTGACGTAGCGAAAATATTTTGTCTGCCGTGCATTGGTGTGTGTAATTAATATGAAGATGATATACCGAGTCGTTCTTGTCGTGCTTGAATTGCTTCCTTCCTGTAACATTGTTGCTACGTAAACTACATGAATAAAACTGATGAATTGGTCGCTCTTTTCTTTACTGATGATGATGATGAATTGGAGAGAATCATCATATATATGTAATGCACGTGGTGTCCAGGCTACTGAACAGCGATGTTTTTGCAACCATTGTGTCCTGCTTCTAATGCTAATGCTGATCTGCTTCAGGACAGGTCAGCGTGCATGATTTGTGCTTCAAGGACGGCCTGACAGACATCTCACAAGACGTGACGACACGCTAGCAAAGCAGCCGAAAGAAGTATTAATAATAAATAATGATTTAATAATAGAAGAAAAAAGATAAGGCCGGTGGTGCCACGACGGCCCACGGCCCGCGGTCGGTGTCCATCGCCGCTGCCGCTGCTTTTCTGTGGTTTAGATTCCCTTGATATTTTCCGCGTCCACTCTTTCTCCCCGAATCCTTTTATTTATTTGTATCTATTTATTATTTTCCCAGGATGCTCATTCCGAAATCTCTTTCGCAAAAAACAAAAAAAAACGAAACGAAAGATTACGAGAAAAATCTCACGGGAATAAAAAAAGAAAAAAAGAGAATTGCATTGTGCTGTGCACTCGTGCTATGATGTCTCGCAACCAAAAAAAAAAAAAAAAAAAAAGCAGCACATACGTGTCTCGCTACGTCGCGGGACCGTAGAATACCTTTCCGGCGTCCCACCTCCCCTCGGGCGTCATCGCGCCGCGCCGACGTGTCGTCCATCGGGGCCGTCCATCTTGCCATCCGACGACCGCGGCCGCTCCGTTCCGTCGCGGGGCAGCCACCCACCACCCCCACGGTCCACCCCCGGACCGCACGGGCCACGGGGTAACGCGTTGGAAAGGAAAACCCGGCGACCACATCAAAACAGGAGGCGTACCCCCCGCAGGACTGGTCACTCGGCACGAAGGCAGCAGCACAGCAGCAGCCAGCCCCCCTCCTCTCCTCTCCTCGCCTCTTTCCCCTCCTCGCTTCGCTTCCTCGGCGGATTCCTCCTCCTCCTCGTCGTCCCCTTCCGACGCGCGAGCTCGCCCGAGATGGTAAGGCCCCTGCTCCCCTCCGCTCCCCCTTCCCCCCGCGCGCTCTGGTTAGTTTCCCCGCAGATCAGCGCGGGGAAAGCTAGTTCCGCGCCTGATTTCGGGCCTTTTGTTCTCGCCGGGCCGTCGCGTGACGCTTCGGATCTAGTTGGGTTCAGGTGGGATCATGGCTGCTCGGCTTGCTCATGGTCTGATTCGTGGTTTCCTCGGGAGGGAATTCTGATCGGATCATGGGGGTGTTCATGGTTCTGTCTACAGTGGGGGGCCTGGGGATACGCTTGCGAGCCAGAATCCTGGCCCGCGTGGCCCGGATTCCGCGATCTGTGGTTTGGATTTCGGGTGCTTCGTCTAGTGCTAGCTGCTGACCGTGTTGTGGTGCGTGGCCGCTTGGATCCGTGGTGGTTTGCACCGTGGCGTTTGAAACCGAGCTGTTAGATCTAAGTTCTGCGAGATGTGGCGGCGGTGGAATCTCAATTGATCTGTGTGTCTGAGCGCCCGTGTAACTGCAATACGTCGGCTAATTTGGCTCTCGACGTCTTAGGGTTGCACCAGATGCTCCGGAATCCTGCTGGTTCTTGTGCGGATCTGTTGATTAATTGTAGGTTGCAGACTTGCAGTAGCACACTGGCACTGCCATTGACCAGCAGCTGCGCAGTTATGCTGGAATCTCTAGTGGTAGTATACTCTGCTAGTACTTGCTAGGTGTCTCGAGAGAAATGCTTTCTGTGTTTAGGGACTTCGCTAGACTATGAGCTGAAATATCTAATATTAGCAGTTTCTGTACTGGTTCAATTGCAGCCTGATTTAGAATGCTGGGGACAGTTGGCTGTGCCATGCAAAATAAAATGTGTGAAAGCAAATATCTCTTAAAATTACGAGTACAATAGGTACTTTGAAGGGAAACCCATGTTGTATTTCCAGTAAACCATGATTTAACTTGTGGTCGCAGGCAAACGCGAGATCGGGTGTCGCTGTGAATGACGAGTGCATGCTGAAGTTTGGCGAGCTGCAGTCGAAGAGGCTGCACCGCTTCATAACTTTCAAGATGGACGACAAGTTCAAGGAAATAGTTGTGGATCAGGTTGGGGATCGCGCTACCAGCTACGAGGACTTCACAAACAGCCTCCCTGAGAATGACTGCCGATACGCAATCTATGATTTCGACTTTGTTACTGCAGAGGATGTCCAGAAGAGCAGGATCTTCTATATCCTATGGTATTGCTTGTGCCCTCATGTTTGCATCTCTTGTTGCTCGTGCTTTGCATCCCTTGTTGCTCATGCTTGCCGTGAAGCTGTTCACTCATGAGATGTTTTACTTCTGAATTGCAAGGTCCCCAGCCTCAGCCAAGGTGAAGAGCAAGATGCTTTACGCAAGCTCGAACCAAAAGTTCAAGAGTGGGCTGAATGGCATTCAGGTGGAACTCCAGGCTACAGATGCAAGTGAAATCAGCATTGATGAGATCAAGGATCGAGCACGCTAGGCGCACCACCATCAAGTGTTTCATGATCTTGCATCATGGACTCGCCTACTACTGTGGATTTGTACGCCATTATAGACTTGGTGCTGTGAAAGACTGCTTGATGATTTGCGGGTTTGTTGCTGTGTAAAAAGATCCTCATGGCTTCCAGAAGACCATGAAGGTTTGGATCTATCATGTAATTCCTTGTTATCTGCCAATTATGTATGGACTATGGACATGTGTTGCGCTGTTCAACTTACTACAAATAAGTAATCGATATGTTCTCTACCAATGATTCGGTGACAGTTGTCTGTAGAAGTTTAATCTGAGTTTCAAAAAATTATCAAGTGTTTCTTTTGCCACGGGGAAGTAGTGTGATGCAAAGTTGCAAACCCCCAAATTCTTTGGTACTGAGATCTGTGACACGAAGTTGAAAAGATGGCAATGAAACCTTGATCGTCGACAATTGTCTCTTGAAGGTTATGCTGAGTTTCAGCATTTTTTGAAATGTTTATGTGGCCACGAGCTCGAAGCTTAAGCTTGGAGTTTCTGTGGCCAGTGTATTGTTGTCTGTGAGACGTGCAAATCCCTCGATTGTTTTAGCAATTTTTTTTTCAGAGTTGCATGATGCAGGTTCTGTACGTCTGTAACACAAGATTAAAAAAAAATAAAGTGGCGTCGCCCGGACTCGAACCGGAGACCTTCAGTGTGTTAGACTGACGTGATAACCAACTACACCACGACACCATGTTGGTATAATTAAGGCTAATCATAATCAGGATTTAATGCTTTCGCATTGCCTTTGCCCGTTTGCCGGTGTTTTCGCTCGTGGTTTGAGTTTCCACTCCAATGGCATGGCTGTTTCATCATGAAATTATGGTCTTATTCGTATGAATGGCCGGAAGTGACCAATCCCTGCCCGATTGCTCATTTGCCATCCCAACCGTGTGCTTTTTCAGCCAATTCCCGGCTCTCAAGGGCACCTCGGTCTCGTTTGACCTCATCTGCTACCCTACTTGTGCAAGTCACATGCGAACCAAACCAATGTATCTTTGAGCACCTCTCGGATACTCAGATGGTCAGGTGCAAGTGTCAAAACTGTCAAGCATCACTTTGTCCAGATCAAACAGCCAATGTCATCATACAAATTTCACAGGTTTACATGACGTCACAGTACAGTACACGTGTGAAACCAAGTATGGAAAACATGCGCTCAAAAGACAGCAGAGAATGAGCACAAGAGTTAAACATGACTAGGCAATTTTCACATGAGCCGTTACAGCACTGTTTGAGCCCACAAAGGGCTATATATCCTGATTAAAAGGGAAAAAGGAGTTTCACCCGCAACACATCCTACAGCATCGTCCCTCAACTACCATGGCAGAAGGAAAACTGTTCCAATATTGTCAGAAACAAATGAAACATCCTGGATCCTGGTGAAACAACCATCTAGCGGAGCCCCTGGCAAAAACCTCTCAGAACCTGCGGAGCCCGCGATCGAATATCCTGGCCGACGGGCACTCATAAGACATGTGCCCCCTTCCCCCGCATGTGTCGCAGATGATGGTTGCCATGCAGTTGCGGCTGATGTGCCCTGGCTGACCACAGATGCGGCACAGGATATCACGGAATGGACCACCCTGTATCTCTGAAGCCAGAGTCGTCTTCGGACAGACGCGCGCGACATGACCAGAGACATTGCATAGGTTGCAAACCGGGTCGTTCTTGCACTCCCGAGCTATGTGCCCTGGCTGACGGCAGTTGTTGCAGGCCCGTTCATTGGTGCAGTCAACAGCGATGTGGCCTGACTTAAAACATTTGTTGCATAACTTAACATTAGCCCCTGAAGTAGGGCAATCACGTGCCAAGTGACCTGTCTTGTTGCAGGTGTGGCACAGAGCCTCATTCTTGCACTCACTGGCAATGTGCCCAGACTCTTTGCAGTTCCAGCAAACAGTTTGTGAGGTGCATTCTGCTGCAAAGTGGCTGTAGGAAAAAAAAAATAATAGAGTTATGGTCCACTGCAAACAAACATCTGAACTCTGAAGAATGAAATATGGCATCTAGCAGGAATTACCAAAATAATACTCTGTACAACATCAACAATAAGTCGTAAATGCATTTGATTCCAACAAAAAATGGAACGCGTGCAGCTATATCAAGAGTGTTGCTGGTTTATTTTACCCTGGAAGGTTACAGTTATTGCATGTAAGGCGCAGATGGGCACTCCTTAGCAAAGTGCCCAGGTCTCCGGCAGTTCTTGCATACAAGATCCCTGCAAAATCATCCATTTAAAAATCTTCCATTTTCCATGAGCCTGGAATATGATTCACATTAAAAATATTAAACATAGGCATAATTATGTATGAAGAGAAAAGCAATGTTTCCATTTCCATAAGATAAAGATTATCTTAGTAAAAGATAAGAACAATCTGTTAGTGCTGAGTGCCCCTCTTTCAGTGGTAAACCATTGTGTGTGCCTAAAGGCATGCACAATGTTGCATGTAAATTTAACTTAAGCTGGGGCCCACAAAAAGTGCATCACAGTTATCAATCAACGCACAATGGTTATATGGTGATATGCACCTGAAGGTGGGACCCTCGTTTTTGATTAAATAACATAGAAAAATCCTCACCCGCACCCACCCATCTTCTTCAATCCGACCTCCCCGACGCTATTCTTTTCGTCTCTCTCCCAAAGGTCCACGGACAACGGAAGTAGCAGGCACCGCTAGCCATGGGGAGCGGTGGTGATGGATGGCAGCTCCACAAGGCGAGGCAGACTGCGGCAGGCGGTGACAGCTCCATGCAGTGCTGCAGGTGGTAGACAGCTCTCCACCAGGTTCCATATCCAGTCATTCCCTGGCCTACATCTCTTCCCCAGATGTACGGTGAGCTGCTAGCTTTCCCAGAAAGAAATACCTTTTTATTTCTTATGGTGTGACCTTAAGCTTGTGGTGTATTTCTTGCATGCCTTTATTGTTGTGCACCCACACAATGTTTAAGGTGCAAGCATTTTAATGCTATTTTTTTTTTCTTGCATTGTGGATGCCCTAGAGATACTGCACCAGCTGTAGGTGCTAGGCTGCTAGCATTAACCTTAGCGGATGCAATTTTGCCCAGGGTTCACATAGAAGAAGAAGAAGTAATACACAACATTGTGCATTCTTTAAAAGAACACGCTTAAGTGAAATACCTTGTACCCAGTGGCAGTAGAATAATAGGAACCCAGTTAGGTGATGAGAAGGTATTTTGGTAAGCCCACAATAGTACACCTATTTTCATGAAGGTGTTTTCAACCTCGCACAGTTCCCCCCCCCCCCCCCCCACACACACACAAGAGGCATCAGTTCACTCTGATGTTAATGAAAGTGCCCCTACAGAAGTACAATTCACAAAATAACACTATGAACAGTCTATTCTTTTTTCTTTGCACAGATAGGCTGCTGATTATACTTCCTAAACAATGTCACATGCTGAGCAATCATTCATGAGACCAATTACAAGAGTGGAAAAAGGAACAGATCATGGAAGACCAAACAGATGTTGATCAATGTGCCCCTACAGAAGTACAATTCACAAAATAACACTATGAACAGTCTATTCTTTTTTTTGCACAGATAGGCTGCTGATTATAATTCTAAACAACGTCACATGCTGAGCAATCATTCATGTGACCAATTACAAGAGTGGAAGAAGGAACAGAACATGGAAGACCAAACAGTGCTGTGGAATTAAGAAAAACATAGAAATGAGGGCAAATTGTGACATAAATCGGCTGTGAAGCAGCCATTGACTTGTTACTTTATTTATGGCAGAACCATTGAGGATATTGCAGCATTGATTGATCATTTCAACTTAAGTAAAGAATCAAGCTTGGGCATGTACATAAGCAAACTATAGTGTAAAAGGGTGAGCATTAGATAAACTACTGGAGATAAGGGGAAAACTTATTGCTAGGTCAGTGCTGATATTGGCATTACAGTGAATCACTCATGTCATATACAAAAAAAAAATAGACCTACTGTCAGCATGAGATCAATTGAAAGCAAGTTAGAATAAAGGCGTACAACTCGTAAGCATACCTGTAGCCACGCCGTTCTCTGCGACGGTATGGGCTGCGGCTCCTACTGCGACTGCGGCGGGGTGCACGTTCACTGCGCAACCTATCTCTTCGCCGAGGACTGCGGCTCCTACTCCTGCTGCGACTGCGGCTCCTACTTCTGCTCCTGCTCCTGCTGTTGCTTCTTGATGAAGTCATCAAAAACGAATCCTAATGCAGAAGAAAGTAGTTACTGGTAAATGGGAATAGAAACCGAAATGCTCGTTCCCTCTCCCGATGTTTTTCTTGCAAATCAATCGAGCTTAGATCAGATCCGAATACAAATAGTAAGTTAGGGTTTGGGCGCTCGGTTTCGCACAGCAGGAAGAGAAGACAAGGGATGGGAGTACCTGGTGGTGCTCGTCGCCGGCTAAGGGCCCGAAGAAGACCCCGGCACCTAGCGTACTGGCAGCGACGGCCGCCCCGTCGTCGCCACGAGGCGCAGTGGGAGGCGGGGGCGGGGAGGAGAGCGCGCACGCTGGGGGTTAATGGAAGAAGACAGGCCAGGGTTGCAGCATATAGACAGACCGGGATCAGGGCTTGTTTGGGTGTCTCTAACCTCCCGATCCCGGCCAATTCCACTGGACTGATGCGGCCCGGCGATTTGATCCTCCGCCAAACCGCTTCTGGCCTTCTGCTGTGTGTTTGTGTTTTTTTTTTCCCGCGACGGTGCACAAACACGTTTTTTTTTTAGTTTTATAAGATTAAGATAAGAGAAACTGAGAAAGTGAGAGTTACAATGGACTTAGGTTGCCCTTTGGTTGAAGCACCGTTAATTAATTATGCACAGATACAAATGAGTTACGGCCGATACAAATCGAGTTACGGCCGTATCAAATGAAATGGAATCGCTACTTGATTTTGTTTGGTGAACCGATGAGAAAGGATAGACTTGTACTGAAACCCACTGGCGTTTGACAATGGGTGAGAAAAATCTTAAATAGTATGGATTGGATCTAAACAAATGTAAAATAGGCCTTGTTTAGTTCCATGCAACTTTCAAACACATCACATCAATTTCTACCCGTATATATGGAGCATTAAATGTTAGTGAAAAAAATAACTAATTACACAGTTTTGTTGTAAATCCCTTTTAAAAAGACAATATTTACCAAATACAAACGAAATGCTACTTTTCATCTAAACAAGGCCATAGTAACGTGCAAACACGCGAAGCTATTTATGTTCCCAAAAAGAGTAACCAAACATTACTTTAATAAGTCGATATGGACGCAATTAAGCAATTACATAGAGATCAAACTAAGCAACAAGCAATTACATACAAATAATTCACAACTAAAACACACTATCAACAACTCTAAGAGGATTAATTGTCCATAGAGACACAATATAACATGTTATTATATCTATTTAGGAACTAAAAGCTTTCTTTTATAGGGATCTTCGATTGTTTGGACATATGCCTATTTAATTAATTTATTATATATTTCTATTGAACGTTGTACATTCAAAACCATCCTAATACATATTCTTGTAAAGTTTTTTATCCGGAAAAAGAAACTTATCTACAAACTTAGTAGTTTCGATTCCTTACGTGAGTGTGTCCTCCTCCATTTCTTTATCTTTATTGTCTCCCCCCTTGCACGCCTGCTGAATTTCCACTTGACATGCTTCTCCCTTCTCCAGCTCCCCCCCTCTACCAAGTGCTACCACGATACACATCTCTGCCACTCCCCTCGTTTCCGAGTTCCACACATTAGGGACATCCTTCACACTCCCATCACTAACGTTGTCCCTTTGCTTCTCCCCTTGCCATTGAGCTTGACAATGACAACTCCACCATCAAGTTTGGTGTTGTTGATGCCCTCCATGACCTTGCTGCTCTTCGTGGCCCATGACTTCAACCTCGGGCTATTGCTTTATTGTGTCTTGCCAGAGCATGATCCATTCTTTACCTTTCGCTCGCTCTCCATGGTTGTTCAGTGCTGTGTTCACTAGCAGTGGCTTCAATGTCAATTTCCTCACTATGTTAAGGGTAAGGTGGGAATGCAAAAAGAGAGGGAGATGAAAGTAGCACAATACTTCACGCATAGAATGACGGGTCAAGCATGGTTTTAGACCATAAGGTCGGCAAGGGAGGTGGAGTATGGATGTGTTGCTAAACAGCCAAGGTCAGAGCTGAAGTCGATCTAGCCCTTAGCAACTATGTTCCCACAAGAAAATAAGAATGTGAACTTGAGATGTTATTTTATAAGGCGGCCGTTTTTGAATTGCGAACGTGGATGTCCAAACGTGGCTATGTTCCACATTTTCGGCTGCTAAGGTCTAGCCCTCTAAACTCTTAAGACGGGGCGGGGGCCAGGGCAGATAGCACTCCCGCTCTCTTGAGAAAAATTCGAGTCAGTGTGCTGTGGCCTTATGGTTGACAACTTTAACTCACACTTGAGAAATCACATTGCCCTACTGCAGCAAAACCGCTAAGAAGGATATCGAAGGGCTCAAATTGGACACTGAACCAACATTTGCCACATACAGGATATTATTCATCTGCGCTCATATTGGGAGACAGCACTATATGGCGAAAGAAGTAGCCAAGAAAAAACAACACCCTAGCATCCTAGCAACAACACATGTACGTATATATACTCTATTACTCAACTGACAATCTAAGATCTACTTTAGGAGAATAGGCCATTCCATAGCTCTCAGGCACTGGGCGGAACAGATGCGGGGTCGTTCATCCCAGCCAGAAACGCGATGAAGATGCACACCATCAGTAGGCCGATTATGGCAGCCCTGATGGCGTTCTCGCAGCTATAAGGTGATGGGATCTCTTCATCGAAGTCGAAGTCCATGACAGGTGATCCATCACCAACGCTGACCAAGCGAGGCTGGTTCTTGCTCCCCTCCCCTGCCTGTATCACTGAACTGTTACGAGGCTTCTCACATTGTGGGCAGCTGCATTTACCGCCCAGAAATGCTGGCACAACCTGTAAGAACTCTGCCAATGTCTTCTTGTACGAATCTCCCTCAAAACGTAACTTCTGCTTTGTAGATGGTTTCAAAACCTGTATAGAATTAAGCTATAAGTACCATGTGATGTTGCAATCTACCAGTGAAAAGTTATTAAGTTAAACTGATCCTTTCTACAGATTATTTTAACTTTGTAGTCAACCTTGGTTGGCTTGTATCCTGATTAGATTACCAACTTTGGTCAAAAAACAAGTGTTGCAGGAAACTTTTGGCATCAAACAAAAGTTGAAGGGGATAAATCGTATTGAGTTTCAGAATTTTAAACAGACATGCTCATGAAGGAATCAGGTACCAGTCCCACTAACCAAAAATGACCAAACAAGATCATGTAAAGCTCATTATTATCTTATCTATATAACAGCACATGATATATATACAAGATGGACACAGTTGATAACAGGTATATAAAAATACGAAGTGCTATATTTAGTCTTTACAAATATTTGGATTCTCCATAATACAAAAACATCCATTAGGGTTTGGGATAAGACATGATTGTGCTGTTTATCACCGCTCAAAGTTAAAATATAAAAGTAAAGATTTCATATGTGGACACTAGATTCTGTATTCATTGAACAAGCATATCTCCACGAACTCACATGCATGTTTAGAACAAAAGATACTGTGTTGTCAATAAAACTGCAGATCTTGCAATGAATTGGCGATGCATCATCAATAATGCACTTTTAAACATATCAAAAGAACATCAGTTTCAGTTAAAATATTTTCTCACCTTAACATAGTAGACATAACTAAAGCAGGCCATTTTAAAAATATTCATCACCTAAATAAAACAGGCGAAGTGGACACACAAGACAAAACCAGCAGCATGAGATGTCAAGTAGGGTGTAATAATTATCTTACTTGAAGAAATGTCTGTGCAATAACTCTGACAACTGGAGGAAGGCGGACAACAAACAATACCCCGAGACGATTCGGGTAATTTTCTTGAACTACAGTGATAAACGACCTCATCATTTGCATGGGAAATTTGAATGGAGAAATCCCATGGCAATCCAGCAAAACGGTAATTCTTGAATCTTCTTCATTGGTCAAATTCACAACACCATGGTCAATTTGAGAAACTGAATTGAAAGACATTAGTGAGATAGCAGCCACTTTCTTGCAAACAACTAGAGGAAGCAAAATGTGAAAACAAATCATAAGTAAACTGGGGGCCAGGGGGGGGGAGGTACAGCAAAGGCCTATGCCTACTGAGTTACAGGGATCTTTATATTGATTTAAGTTTTGACAGTTAAGACTTTGGTTCAAAGAAATGTTTTCAACTGTAGACCTATACCAAAAAAGAAACAAATATAAGGGCATGTTTTTGAAAGTACTATAATGCTAAACTGAGCCTAAGAGTTCCACTGTTAGAAGATGTGTTGCTAGCAGAAAGATCTATTGAAAGAAGCAGATTGCTGCAAGCAGGAAAAACATTACCCACCCTATGTGTGAATTTGACTACCCAGCTCTAAACTTTGAGGCCATAATGACATAATCACATAAAGAATGATAATCATCAAGAACATAAATAAATTTACAGACAGAACAGTTTGGCAAATTACCTACAGCTTGCCCGAAACAGGGTCTATCACGAGGTGGTATGCTGGAGCATGCAAGTCCAAGGCGAATTACTAAACAAGGTCGAAGCATCGTGTCAAATCCATGCCAAAAGACTAAGTGAGACCATCTTTCAAGTTCTTGCAATGTAAGTATGTGAAACGTTTCCCTCCAACGAATTGTCTTCTTAACCGAAGAGAGTAAACTTGAAAAGTCACCATTTGCAGCGACATAAAATCTGCGTAACTCATCTTCAGTAAACCTGAAACATCAATCTAGACTCACTTGCAGAACCAGGATGCTATTTCAGACATGTGCTAGCTTCCTAATAAAGGCAGCTTGATTAAAAGCCTACTGCAGTGGCAATAGCATTCATAAGCGAAATGATATTATATATCGTCTTTATATGTAGATAATAGCATTGCAAGCAAGATAAAAAAAAAGTACCAACAGAATATAACTACTATGTAGAATTCATTAAATTGAGAACCTAGAAGCTGCTCTATCCTCACACAGGTAACATAGACAGTAACATATTTCTGCACTTCGATCAAAGTTCTCTTCTTAAGGATAAACTGGTGTCCCCATGTTCAGAAATACAGTAAAAAAAAAGTTTGCCTGCTGCATAGTGTTTCAGATCCTAACTCAAGAACAAATACTCCAATAGTTTCCAAATAGGATGCACATGAATAGCAAAGAATACAGCAGAAAGTCACCTCTCAGGCAAAGTGATGCCTTGCTTCTCAAGCTCCCTGAGAAGTAACACAATCCAGTTCTCTTGCACGATTTCCTTTGTGCCATCAGCAGCATCGCTAAAACAAGTCAAACCCACCATGTTATTAATCAAGGCAACCTTCTTTTTGTTAAGGGCATATTTGGTAGTTAGGATAGCAAATGAGGTATTAACATAAGTATCCAGGGAGGTGTCTTGGCCCCCAAGTTTGTGTACTCTATATATACTACCCAAGAGGGTTAATGCAATACATCCACGCATCATACGCAATCCTTCCTGCTTACACTTTTCATACCACTATCTAATTGCTGTGATAGGATGCCAAAAGAACTAGAATAGCATGATATCATGATTAAATGACAAGAAACCAGCAAAGCGCCGTATAAACTAAGAGATATTTATTGGCTTATTTCTCAAGTTTTAACCAACCTTGTGCCAGAAGTCGATGCCAATTCATTTGTTTCAGAAGGTGTCTCAGAGTGTTCTGTATTGTTATCTGGTTCATCATCACGCTTGGAAGACAGTTCACTTACTGTTGTTGTGACTGACAGAAACAACAGTGGCATGGATAGTTTCTGCAGCAGAAAACAAATCAACAATTACTTGGAGCTCTTTTTTTTTGGGAAAATAAAATGCTGTTTTTGAATGCGTTATGTAACCCATTCAAGTATCCAACAATGTATCGAAGAAGGGAAAATATACAAATGTGGTTTGGTTGACATCTACAGCGCACTCATCACATGAATTTACCTGGGATGTTCCACGGTAAGTACAGATGATCTTGTGAAGTACTATGATGTACATTAAATAAGACATATCTATTTTTTGTCACTGTTCTAGAAGGTAGCAGCATAGCCCTCATAATGGTGACTATGAGCTAGGTGCCACCTCACCTAGCGCTCACCACATTTTAGGAAAAATGTTTTGATTTCATAATCTGTCTAGAAGGCCAGGTGATGCTTCAAGGAGCCCATTGTGCAAAACACCTGATGCCCCAAAACAAACTTCGATAGTCTTATTCCAGCTCTAAGCTAAGTAGAATTCTTCAACATTTCACTACAGATTAACTCTGGACCAGTCATGGTTGGACTTGGCATGGGCTCAAAGGACGAATAAAATGTTTGTCAAGGCTACAAAAATTAAAACATGCAATTGAGCAAACACCTCAAACAGTGCTCTTGTTGCTGTAGTGTTGAAACTAAAAAGGCTGCTATAAATATGCCAGAATGGAAAGAAAATGCAAGCACCCTAAGAACCTATTGAAAAGATAATGATGCTGGATCTATGTTAACTTGTAGAGAAAATTGTTCCAGGTCACCATGTTCGAAACACAAATAAACTATATAGCTTACAGCATAACCGAACATGTTATTAAGATTGTGAGTAAATGAGATGATGTTGACGTACTACAGTACTATGATCAACTCAGTAGACAGAAGGTATAGTAATGAATAATAAAACAGCATCCCCTCTCCCTCATCTATCTTTTATCTACGTCAAAGAATAATACAATATCTAAGCACATGGTATTCGTTAAAGCACTAACTAATTTTGAATATAAAGAGTATCCATCTTGCAGAGCTGAGAAATCAAATAACCTGAATTCCCTGCACGAGAAATTTGAGTGGTGCCCATCTCTGGACCCAACTAAATGGAGGATACACAAGGATCTGCAATGCTTGAACAGAATTCCATATGAAAGGGCATCTTGCTTTAGAAACTCTTCTGACTGCCTCAAGAGCAACAACCTTAATTAGAAATGATGCCACATGGCCTATTGAATCCCCACCCAAGATCAGTTGCTTCGATGGCACAATGCGGTCCACACACTTAGGTGAAATGGCCTTTGCTGGAGAAGCGACCATGCCCTGGTACTTCCTGTCATTGCCTGCATTGCTTGAAGGTTGCAAGTGCTTGCTTGCGTTCGCCATTGCTTAGAAGCAAAAGCAGAGACTGAAGACGGACCCTGCTGTTCACATGTACCACCAGCTTCAGCAAAAAACAAACCAGGTGCCTCTAGCCACTGCAGAAAGATTATAACGAGGAAATTTATGTGAACATAAGAAATGCATAGCAATAAGTAGAGGCAATGCATATCAACAACTGAACTGGTAACCCAGAAAGAATATACCGAATACACCTAACTAACTATGATGAGCAAACGATTCAAGTAACAGAAGGTGTCGATTTCAGGCCTAGCCGAGCAATTTCAATGCCCTAGTATAAGCAAAGTGGTTGATATGGCCCGGGCATCGCTCTCTACTCCCTCAGCACACGGAAGGGCGGAGTTAACGAGGGGAATGGGGTTTCATCTAGTTGAGCACCAATTTAAATTATTTGCAAAATAGCAGCTATTAGTACAAACCCGCCAGTCACCATCCACCAAACAAATGCTTCGCTAACCGCATGGAGGAATTGGAGTATCCATCCCAACAAGATTGATCTAGATTCGATCGCTGAATAGTCACTGCGTATATATATTAAGATCCTATCTAGCAAAAAAAAGAAAAAACACACTCGTAGAACAATCCACCATCCGAGCGATTCAGCGGTGCTTCCTTACCCACAAACGAAGAAATCCAGTTACTCCGGCCTCCGCGCCGCGCCACGAGAGTAGGCAAGGAGAAAGACGGCTCCAGGACAAAAATTCCCTCCAGGTGATCCGCGTCGGCGGAAGGAGGCCTGCTCACCGGCCGCTTTAGGGCTGGAATGCCCCTCGCGGCGCGAGGCGCGGGGATCGGGAAACCGCCGCGGATCTGAGGGAGTGCCGGGGAAGGAAGCGGGAGGAGTGAGGAATACGAACACTCCCGCGGCCGCGGGTAAAGAGAAGGAGAGAGATCCGTGGATGGGGGCAGGCAGAAGAACAAGACAGAGACAGGTCGCGTGGGCGTGGTGGTTCGTCCGTGGCCGCTGCGGCGTGGGCCCGGAGGACTGGACCAGACGACCACTGGAGTGGGCTCCCGCCGGAGCCCATAGCGTAGGTACTGGATGCTTGGAGGCTGGAGCGGAGCTGGATTCGTCGTGACGTCAAACATGAACAGAGCATTCTGGTACGGTTAGCAATTCTTCGGCCCGGAAAAAAAAGAAAAAGTTTTAGGCCTGTTTATGTAAACTCTTACTCATCGGTTTGGCGTGAAATTTAAACTAAAATTTATGCTAAAAACCTTAAAACACATAGAATAAGACTAATGTATGGACATCCAAATAAATCCTCGTAAATAAATCAGACTGGTTTTTCTCTGGCCTAGACTTGGCCAAGCCGTCACACATTTTTCATATATAAAAGGAATGTTCATTTGACTTGGTTTCTTATATTATTTTATATTTATTTTAGTTTTTAACAATAATATTATTTCAGTTATAGTTAGGTAACATGCATGTCACCTATAATTGAAATAATATTAGTGTTAAAAACTAAAATGAATATAGAATAATATAAGAACCCACGCCAAATGAACATTTCATGTCAACAAATAAGATGTTTTTAATGATTTTATTAATCTCGAGATCTACTAAATTATTAATAGAATTTTATTAATTTTGAGACTTATCAGTTCAATGTGTCCTTATAGATAAGATGTTTGCATGTATTTGTAGAAGGTGATGTGCGTGGTTATGTCTATACTATGCTAAAAAAAAAAATTCTAAAACACATAATAAAATGCTATGTTCGATAAAGATCAATATCATATATGGAGAATTGACCTAATATTGCATCAACTTAAATAAATGACTATTATGGGCACATATTACGAAGATAATAAAGGTGACAAGTGAGATGCATATCTGGAAAGGATGTTGGGTTCACCTCCAGCTAGCCTAACACTCTGGGCATCAACTTAAATAAATGGGTTAATAAAATTTGGCCCCCTGTGGGCCAAAGATATTACCATCCGTGGTAACGGTAACCCGAAGGTGGCTTTGCCCTCGGGCAGTGTCCCGGCCTGTGGACCGCCTAGGTGATGGTCCCCACGGTGTCTTGTTCACGGTGTCGGGCGGGGCCGGGGTTCCTAATTTTCTCAGTCCCTTCTTAATTTGAAAACCGTGGGGGCGGTCTTTCCCCACCGGCCGAGTTTTTTTTAGATGCATATCTGCACATGTGCCGCAACAAGAGCAACTCAGCCTCTTGTGGCTAGGGCATGATATATAACTTATAAGAAATGCAGTGTCAACAATTGATGTTGTATCAAATGAGGATACAATACAATTTATAGGGATCTATAGATGCCACTCAGCCCTAACGGATCACGGCTTCACGGCAGGGGAAATGAAACAAATGATTGGACTAACTAAGAGGAGTGAGAGTGAATAACTAAGGGAAAAACATATCACTTGTACTGTTGTAGGTATCTTGGCTCTTATTTAGATTGTCTTCAAATTCTAGGTTTTTTTCACTCTATCACATCAATTTTTAGCTGCATATATGGAGCAATAAATATAAGTAAAAAATAACTAATTGTACAATTTGGTTGTAAATCACGAGATGAATCTTTTGGATCTAATTAATCTATGATTGGATAATAATTGCTAAATAAAACGAAAATACTACAGGACTTTAAAATAAAAAAAAAAATTGCAATCTAAACAAGAGCTTGGTTTACTTTTTACTTTAAACTTTTATTACTTTGATCAAATTGAAAATACAACAAGACCAAAACACCAAATTACTATTTTTTACTGAATTCATTATAAAAATATACAATGAACACTATCACTATATGAGTAAACATAAACACTTGCTCCTTCATTATTGCGCGCATCGACGTGGTGCTCTACTCGGCTGCTCCTTGCGTGAGCTTCCAGATTTCGATTTCCATGATAAAACTAACCACTCGTTATCGTTGAACGTAAAAAGGAAAAACAAAAAGCACACGCATGCAGCACAGAGCGCACTGGGCTGTGGGCTACTCCAAAGAGAGTTGACACCACTCCGTATCGCGGACTCCTCGCCTGCGCTCTGTCTCTAGCGGCGCCGCTGCCGGCCTACGCCAGGTGCCCACTGCGGCGCTGCTAGGCCTTCATCTTCGGGGGTCTTCGCCGGCGGCGAGCACCACCAGGTACGCCCACCCCTTCTCTTCCGTTCCTTCTGTACGAACCCGAGCACCCAAACCCTAGACTAAGCTGTTTGTATTGGGAATTTGGGTTCTTATCTGATCTGGCCCAATCACATTTTGCAAAAATTATCAGGTACGCCCACTGACCTCGAGTACAAGACATCATGACATAAAATTTGTACTGAAATATAAGACATTCTACGTGTCTTAAATTTGTCTTAAATTTTTTAACTAGGTTTAATCCATGAGTACATCATTTGATTACATTCCCTTAAATTTGTCTTAAATTTTTGGAATGCATTGTATTACAGGATGGAGAGTGTATATGTGTACATGGTACATCCATGTCCTTTACTGGGTCGATCTCTGAATCCTGTGTCCCCTTGTCTGATTTACAGGTGCCTATGCTATGGCCGGCTTGATCAGGTTGCGTGCTGGTCTGAGTTGGCCGTCAGTTACTAGGCCGTCATCTGCTCAGACACCTCGAGCTTTACAAGTGGTGGCTCGGTTTCCATGCCCACTATTTCCTTCTGGTAAAATTTGTGAGAGCTGTGCCCTACGGGTAGCAGCACTGGATGTATACAAAGATGGGTCGTTGACGGTTCTGGCGAATAGACAGCCTTCCAAAGGTTCTTTAATTCTCCCTTTTCTTATTGTAAGCCTTCCAGAGACTGTTTAGGATAGTTCTATCATGCGACTTGCGACTGATCTATGTCCGTCTCAAGAGTCCTTAACTGTGCTGTGAATTGGGAATAACTTGCACATTGTTTGTCTGCATGTTTACAGAGGTTATTGAAACATTGCGCAATGCTGATGCAGTATGTTTCGATGTTGATAGCACCGTAATCTTGGATGAGGGTATTGACGAGCTCGCTGATTTCTGTGGGGCAGGGAAAGCTGTTGCTGAATGGACAGCAAAGTAAATGCTCCATTGTGTAGATTGATTCATCTGCACTGTGGATTTTGCGGGAAGAACTAACCACGGCTTCATATTCTTAGAGCCATGATTGGGACTGTTCCATTTGAAGAAGCACTATCAGCCAGGCTGTCTTTAATCAAGCCATCTCTCTCCCAGGTGGAAGAGTGCCTGAATAAGAGGCCACCAAGGTAACCTCGCCTTACTGTAAACTTCATGTTAGTCTAATGGTATCTGGCATTTTGGTGTCCTTGGTTTACATCCTTTAAAAAAAATGGATTCAGCACCATTGCTATTTACCTTTTGAAAATAATGGGTAGGTGTTTATCCCTTGTCTGTTCCCCCTTATATATAACTCTGTATAGGACTGAAAGTACTTAGTAATGATAATTGATTGACCCATGTAGAGTTATATTTAAAATATGTACAGACAACCACATCATTATCGTTTGGCCAGTTTTCCTTATGCCTTTTGTAGCAGTGCTCTAAGATTTATTTAAATACAGTATAAAACAAAGAGGGAATTCATTCAACATCGTTTTCCCCACACTGCAACTGTGTTTCTGTTTACAAACAATGCTTGTTCATTGTCTCGTCCATTTAAAGGATTATCATTTATCAATAGCACTGCTTTTTTGTTTGCAGGATTTCTCCTGGAATGGCTGATTTGGTTAAAAAGCTAAAAGCTAATAATATTGATGTATTCCTTGTGTCAGGAGGCTTCCGACAAATGATCAAGGTAGGTCCTGTAATATCATACCATGATTCATTTCGCCTATCTCGTGCTCAAATTTGTATGCTTGTTATATTCCAATTGTTGGAGCGGACCTTACTTTAATTTATCTATTTTTGAAATAGATCTGCACTATCTGTTGCAATAATACACAGGAATATAAGAAAATCTAAAAGGTACAATTTATTTTAACTACACTTTTGTTCCATTGTAAATTTACTTGATATGTACAGTACGGATGTGATTGCTCACATATATATAATGGGTTATCATTCAATGGTTCAAAATCATCACTTAAATGTTTTCCTTGTTTCCAGCCTGTGGCATTTGAACTTGGTATTCCTCCAGAAAACATCATTGCAAACCATCTGCTCTTTGGCACTTCAGGGGAGTACACTGGATTTGATCCCACAGAGCCCACTTCACGCTGTGGGGGCAAAGCAAAAGCAGTGCTGCAAATAAAAGAGGTCCACTTAAACTGTATATCTTTTGGTTGCACTTTTTACTTCTGACCATGTGCTGACCTTTGTTTGTGTTCAGGACCGTGGCTACAAGACAGTCGTTATGATTGGGGATGGCGCAACTGATCTTGAGGTATATGATTGGATAATGCCTTTGAAACTTCTATCCTAAATTCCTGATGATATATATGCACAAGGATGATATCTCTTATTGTGTAAAGGGCAGTCATCGATACTGAGTTGATTTTTGTAATGGTTATGCTTCCTGGCTGATTTGATTGTTGAGGCATGCAAACCTTTCTCACTGTTTGTGTCCACTCAAATCTTGTAATTTTGTTTCTCTTGTTCATGTAGCATGAGATAGAGATAATAGGTGACTGAACTTCTGCAAAAAATATAATTTAGCATGATGTAACAAAGAGTGGGTCAAAGAGTTTGTTTTGCTTAAGACCTGTTGAAAGGAACTGGTTTAAGGCTATTGACATCTCGCAGCTTAGTTAGTGAATATTTCACAGAAAGATATAACTGACTGTATGCAATGCAGCTTAATGTACCAGACTTTTCTAATATATCAGTGTATAGCAATTTAATAATAATTCTGTACCAAAATAAAATGTTATACAGCTAGATTAATTAGCCCATGTCTTTGCAGGCTCGTCAACCTGGCGGGGCAGACTTGTTCATCTGTTATGCTGGTGTTCAAATGAGGGAGCCAGTCGCAGTAGAAGCAGACTGGGTGGTTTTTTATTTCCAAGAGCTGATCACCAAGTTGTCATAATGATTACATTTCTGAATCTTGCATTGCACATTTGAAACTGAAGATATAACTAGCAATTATTGGACTTCGGTGAATTATCTGGTTGTAAAGTATTTCTTTATTTCCCCACTTCATTTTCATTTGTTAAAACATTCCACTTTATTTTCATGATCCTGATCCACAAATTTCGAGGTTGTGTTCTAAGGAATTGTTTAGTATGTGAGTAATGAATTCCATTTGAAGCATTCATTGGTTCTCTACACAATGTATAACTAATACTCCTATTGTTCAGTCTAATGCCAAGGATATTCTAAGATAGGCTCCTGCAAGAAAAGGTGCATGTACGGCCAGAGAGGCCTTCAAAATGCTTAACAATGACTTGCAGGTATTGAACACAGGAGGCATCACTCAACATGCTCAAAACATTCTCAGTTTAATCTGGAAGCATAAAACCTTACCTCTGTCCTCAAAACTTTTGCTTGGAGATTAATTAGAAGAGCTTTGGCTACTGGAGACCGAGCAGGAAGACTCACTCCAAAAATTGATAAATTATGTGCTCTATGCAAACAAACTGAAAATGACTCACATATATTTTTTCACTGTGAGTTTCCAAGAGCAGTCTAGTTCTCAGCTACTCCATCTCTTCTTACCACGAGTTCAAAATATCCTATCAATTATTTTCCAGAGAATTGTTTCATCTGGAAAGCAAGGAACGATTTGTGTTTCCATAACAAAAAAAATGGAGTGTTTTGTAGGTTCATCATGCAGTTGCAGCAGAAATCAAGTTAGCTACCTAGATTTTAAAGCAAAATTCCAGTAGAACTCAAAACACTGGAAATAAACATCATATTGCAGGTTCAACAGAACGTCAGGAGAATTCCATACCGTTAGGAGAACTCCATACCACTGCCGACTATGACAGCAAATATGCAGGATCAGTCAACGATCAATCTGGTTAACAATGCTTGCATTGTTAATCCAGAAAATAATGGAACTATTGCAGGTGCTTCCCGGACAAGGGAGGAAGGAGAATACCAGTAATAAACCGGAAATAGCCTTCTAATCAGTCTTCAGCCAGGTACAAGATGCTATATCGATGCCTCGACATCCCCGGACAAGGATGGAGATGCAACAAGGAAAGCTGGACTGAGAATATTCATTCATGATCCCAGAAACCAACTAAATATATATATCAAAGCCATAATATCCTCAATCTCCTCGGTTCTAATGGCCGAGGCAACAACCATTTCCCTTGCAGGAACAATTTCAGCAAATTTGCAGCTACAGGAGGTCTTCTTCATCTCGGACAATTTACAAATTGTCCAATTCTTCAATGGCAGGGATTATAGAACACCACCAGATTGGAGAATCAAATCGCTTACGCAAAAATTCCTAAACTCCACTGCAAATATGAGAGTTTCAGTAGCAAAAATCTCAAGGCAACAAAATATCACTGCCCACTTGTTAGCTTGCGAAGCCTTCAGATGTAACAATACTTTGAGTATTAGGAATAGCTCTTACAGATGTACTAATGTTAATCGCCAAGGCAGTTGCCCAATCATTATGGCACTGCAGCATGTACCCTGGGATAATTTCATCCCCTTAGCAGTGCTTTGCTGCTAACTATAATAATAATATGTTTTTCATAAAAAAAATGGACTCTACGTCTCAGCTACATTTCTGTTAGGAAGCAAATTATAGACCTCTGAAACTAATTCCTTCTGGACAGCAACTACTTACAAAAAAGTTGTAAGCTTTTGTGCAGCCGTTATTTAATATAAAGGTTATCTTGACCTGACTGTATTGGTTAATTTTCATGAAGACTTATTCCAGCTATCTCTATAATTTCATTGGGTCAGTGACTTCAGTTCGTGTAAGCGGCGAAGACTTGACTCCGCTTATAAATTTGACTTGTGCTGCTCGTCCTTGTTCAAGAGGAAGTACCGAGATTGAGGAGGGGCGATGGCCGATGGCTCCCTTTGGCCTAGCTTAATGCTTCGCCCCTATGTCTTTTGATGATCGCAGAAAAAAGGACTAGTGGTATTGCGAAAGTTCTGTCCAAATTATTTATTATTTATTATTTTTAGTTTTCATGCCATAAATTTACAGGAATTTATAGAAATATGTATTATTTTGGGACTAATTGATGATAGTATTTATTATCTTTGAATAAATTTGTTAAAAAAAACAGATTTTTTAAAGTTTTATTTTCATAGATTATACTAATTATTTAAAGACTAATCGATAGTTTTATAGGGATTTATTTAAAATCTGGATACATATGAAATCGTCTTTATAAAAATTAATACTAATCGATAATAATATATTATTTTTTTCCAAGAAGTGAAAACATATTTTGGGGATGGAGAGAGTGGAATTATCCTCGGTTATGGGCCCATTTGCAGCCAGACGAACATTCCCATCACGTGGAGTAAGCAAACAGTCAAACACTTATATTCTACGGGCCCCACCTGTAGAAGCTGTAGAAGTTCGAACTGGGCTCCGGTTGGGCCACGCTTCCCCCACAATTCCGGAGGGAGACCAGACCAAGCGAACGCTGTGTACAAATACCACCACATCGGCGCCGCCTCCACATCTGAAAACTGCAGTAGCAATCGCCTCTGCTCCAGCGCGGCCGCGAAAACCCTAACCCTAGCAGCCTCCTTCTCATCCAATCTTCTTTGGCGCCGCCGCCAGCGCACTAGACGCAGCAATGGCGCCGACCAAGGGCGAGGGACCGGCGATCGGCATCGACCTGGGCACGACGTACTCGTGCGTCGGTGTGTGGCAGCACGACCGCGTCGAGATCATCGCCAATGACCAGGGGAACCGCACCACGCCGTCCTACGTCGCCTTCACCGACTCCGAGCGCCTCATCGGCGATGCCGCGAAGAACCAGGTCGCCATGAACCCCATCAACACCGTCTTCGGTAAGCACGTCCCTTCCGCTAGTTCCGTTTCTGATGCTATGCGCGTAGTCCACTTTAATCTCGTGGATCCTATTCTTTTGGGAGTAACGCGGGTTGTTTATCTGATGAATCTGTTGTTGTGCCCCATTTAGTGTGCATTGTTAGTTTGGAATTAAGGTATAGGCGAATTGTTTTGTGCGCGCGCATTGGTGTGTTCAAGGCTGCATAGGTCTGATCCACAATGCTGTTTAGTTGTATAGTCTGTTTGGATTGCATATTATTGGACTACTAGGTGATAATGCACTGTCCTGGTATTGTTTTATACTTGGACCATTTATTAAAGTGTCGTAAGTTCATCTGAAAAAAAAAATTTATATTGGGTCAGGCTATGTTTGCTGTAGAAATTTATCTGAAGAAAGAATTAATTTTAGATTGTACTATGTTCACCTGGATGATTTGACTTTCTGATGTTGTAATTTATGTGTTTGTTTGTTCACTTGGAGAATTGGGACATAAAAGTTTTTGGTTTTGAAATATTGAAACCATGTTTGGATGTATATATATGTAGCAACATGTCTGTGAAATCACTGTTGCTAATTTCAGGGCCATGCAGAAACTGCTCTTGACCAAATTAGCCACTAGTTGTGCATTTTATAATTTACACAAAACAGAGTTCTTTTATCATTGTGAATAGTTCTCATGGAACTCTTATTTGCAGCATTGTGGCTCTCTAGGACCTATTTTGACTGCATTTGCACATTGATATTGTGTGTGAGGACAATTTGCCTGTATGTTTTGGCAAATTGTGTGGATGTTGGTTTTGTTCCATGGTTGTAGGGTCCAGTTTGTATTGTTTAAACAGGCCAGTACTTTGCTGGCCTGATTCAGTGCTTTTTGAACCTGTCCTAGCACCTAGGATGCAGACAAATTATTTTGAAATTATTTGGAGTTGTTTCTATATTTTTTTATGCATTTGCAAATTACCTATAGATTTGTAGCTGCCTTTTGTCTATACTATATATGTATGCATGCATACCCCCCTTTTGAAGTTAGTAGGCGTAACTTTGATGATCAATTACTCTTTTTCGATATGCCATTTATGTGATGCAAAATCATAAGCAATTTTGAATGTGGAAATCAATTATATGTTACAGAACCATGTATTGATATATAGATTGTTGGTCAAAGGCTTTCCTAACGAAATGAAATGCACCTGCCATTTTCAAATGGAGAGAGTATTAAACTAACTTTGATTATTGGCTTTTGTTATGCTTTAAGCTGTTCTGGGATACTTTGTAATTTTGATTAATTGACATGAACCTTACTTGAATTTCATATCTATCTTTGATACTTTTTAAGTTTCTGTTCTAAGGGATACATTTTTAGTATTTTTAATGCATGAATTTGACATGGACATCTACAAAGTGTAATAGAATTACATATCTATTTGAACTTTTTTGATAAATCTATAGAATAAAATTTATTGTTTCACAAACTTAATCCAATAGTATGATTTCAATGGTGAACCGACAATTTATTTTCTGTTGATTCCAAAATAATAATAATAGTATCTGTGGGCAATACTGTAGGTATTTATATAAGCAGAGATACTGAATGTAATGTCCAAAGTATGATTCTAATGGTGCTTCTTTTTGTTAAATTAATTATGCAGATGCTAAGCGTCTTATTGGAAGACGGTTCTCTGATGCCTCTGTTCAGAGTGATATTAAGATGTGGCCATACAAGGTTATTGCTGGCCCAGCAGATAAGCCTATGATTGTAGTACAGTACAAGGGTGAGGAGAAGCAGTTCTCAGCTGAGGAAATTTCTTCCATGGTTCTTATCAAAATGCGTGAGATTGCTGAAGCTTACCTTGGATCAACTGTGAAGAATGCTGTGGTTACTGTTCCAGCTTACTTCAATGATTCCCAGAGGCAGGCAACTAAGGATGCTGGTGTTATTGCTGGTCTCAATGTCATGCGTATCATCAATGAGCCTACTGCTGCTGCAATTGCCTATGGTCTTGACAAGAAAGCTACTAGTGTTGGTGAGAAGAATGTTCTTATTTTTGACCTTGGAGGTGGCACTTTTGATGTCTCACTCCTCACTATTGAGGAGGGTATATTTGAGGTCAAGGCCACAGCTGGTGACACTCACCTTGGTGGCGAGGATTTTGACAACCGCTTGGTGAACCACTTCGTCCAGGAGTTTAAGCGGAAACACAAGAAGGATATCACTGGAAACCCCAGGGCTTTGAGAAGGCTTAGGACTTCATGTGAGAGGGCAAAGAGGACACTTTCTTCCACAGCGCAGACTACAATTGAAATTGATTCTCTATATGAGGGCATTGATTTCTATTCCACCATCACCAGAGCCAGGTTTGAGGAACTTAACATGGATCTCTTCAGAAAGTGCATGGAGCCTGTGGAGAAGTGCCTGAGGGATGCCAAGATGGATAAGAGCACTATCCACGATGTTGTACTTGTTGGTGGTTCGACTAGGATCCCCAAAGTTCAGCAGCTGCTGCAGGACTTCTTCAATGGGAAGGAACTCTGCAAGAGCATCAATCCGGATGAGGCCGTTGCCTATGGTGCTGCTGTCCAGGCTGCAATCCTTAGCGGGGAAGGCAATGAGAAGGTCCAGGACCTTCTTCTTCTTGATGTGACCCCACTGTCTCTTGGTCTTGAGACTGCCGGAGGAGTCATGACTGTGCTTATTCCAAGGAACACCACCATTCCAACCAAGAAGGAGCAGGTCTTCTCCACATACTCAGACAACCAGCCTGGTGTGTTGATCCAGGTTTATGAGGGTGAGCGGACCCGGACCAGGGACAACAACCTCCTTGGGAAATTTGAGCTCTCTGGAATCCCACCTGCACCTAGGGGCGTCCCTCAGATCACTGTATGCTTTGACATTGATGCCAATGGTATCCTGAATGTCTCTGCTGAAGACAAGACGACTGGGCAGAAGAACAAGATCACCATCACCAATGACAAGGGAAGGCTGAGCAAGGAGGACATTGAGAAGATGGTCCAGGAAGCAGAGAAGTACAAGTCAGAGGATGAGGAGCACAAGAAGAAGGTTGAGGCGAAGAACTCCCTGGAGAACTATGCCTACAACATGAGGAACACCATCCAGGACGAGAAGATTGCTTCGAAGCTGTCCGCCGATGACAAGAAGAAGGTTGAGGACGCCGTTGAGCAGGCCATCCATTGGCTTGACAGCAACCAGCTTGCTGAGGTTGAAGAGTTTGAGGACAAGATGAAGGAGCTGGAAGGCCTCTGCAACCCCATCATTGCCAAGATGTACCAGGGCGCTGGTGCTGACATGGCTGGTGGAATGGAGGATGAGGCCCCCGCTGCTGCAGGTGGTCCTGGCCCCAAGATTGAGGAGGTCGATTAAATTATGGGCCCCCCCGACCATCATTCTTCATAGTAGTAAAAGAAAATGATAGCTCTTTTGTTGCTTGCAGCCCCCAGGTGGCAATCATACCACTTGGGCTTTAATTAGGTGTACGCTGCGTCATGAACAATTGCTTTTCAGAATGGGCCTGTATTGACGCGCATCGAAAGGATATTCAGTATTGTGTTTGGGTCTGTTTCGGTGCATCATTAGTTGTTAGTATGCAATTTGCTCTCTTTCAAACATGATTATGATTCCAGATCAACTTGGCTGCTGCTTTTTTGCTACTGAGATGGTACTTTGCACTTGTAAATTTAAATAAATATAGTCCCTCTGTCCTGAAAAATGTCATGCACTTCTAAGTTTAAATAAAAAATAGTAGAACATATGCTGATGTTAGCTCTCTGTCCTGAAATATGTCCTGCACTTCTAAATTTAAATTAAATAAAAAATAGTAGAACATATGCTGATGTTAGCTCTCTGTCCTGAAATATGTCCTGCACTTTCTAAATTTAAATTAAAAAATAGTAGAACATATGCTGATGTTAGCTGCTTCGTCAGCTCCTCCACCCGGAGACGTAGTATTATGGGTTCTGAGACTGCGAGTGAGAATGTCGTGTTGTCTGATTTCTGTCTGTCATGATTTCTGTCGGCGACGCCACTGTTGGCCGGCATGAACATGAGCATGAGCGTCCTTTAAACTTAATCTGGGCTGGACGCACCGACTGCACACACACACATCGCGAGCGAAGCGATTGCGCTGCGCGTGGACGCATTATTATGCATGCGTGATATGGCTGCTACAACTAGAAACAACCAATGGATCTCCAACGATGATTTGGGGGCGGTGTCGGGCGAAGAAAAAAGGAAAGTCGCATGAAACGGGCGGGCGGGCCGGCAGTCATCTCCTGCCTGCCGCTGCCGGTGCCACCATACCAACACGGCGCTTGAATGCTTTCAAATTACTAATTCCGATCCCAGGCAGGCGGCCATGCATTGCGCGCGCGCGCGCGCCTTTGGCTTTAATCGATCTACCCATCAGCTCGCGATCGTCACTCGTCAGCCATGATAGTGCAGGGCGAAAGCGGCGTCCCGCCGGCCCCCCTCCGATTCCCCCCCTCGCTACGCGGCTAAGCAACTAAAGCGCCGCCCGGCCGGCCCGGTCAGTACCAGTGCCAATCATTATCGCCTCAGGCGGCCCCCGTCGCGCGCTTTACTTCACCTGGCCGTCCCGCTCCCGGGTCATCCTGCCTCTCCGCGTGTCGGTCGCGCGATGGCCGCGGCCCGCCCAGGTTGATCAGATCATGCCGCTGCTAGCTGCCGGGCACCTGCCGCGCGGCCGGACACCGCGCGCGGAAAGAGAGCTGCCAGGGCGGGCCAGGGGCCAGCCGTAGGAGGAGAGGTGGGGATGGAGAACCAAGTAAAGCGAGCGAGGTGAGGTGACGAGCCGGCCCGCCGCTTGCCTGCCCTTGCCAGTGACTTTGGTTTGCCTCCTGCTGGTGGTGGTGCTCAGGTTGCGCTTTCCACCGGCAGTTGTTCTGACGGCCGGGCCGGGGTGATTGCTCGAGATCAGGGGCCGCCGGGCCAGGGGAAATTATCGTATCCATCCGTGGCAGTGCATGCGTCGGCCACCAACCGGGGCCAGGCGATGGTCGAGGCCGGCGCTAGCCGCGCTATACGATCGAGTACCTAGCAACTAGGAGTAGCAAGCTACGACTCCTGGTCCTAGCCGCAGGTAGTTCATGCATCCATCGGTCAGCTTATATTGCCGCGCGCCGCCATAGACAAGCTTTCTGCCTCCGTCGTTGTGCCCTGCCTGCCTGCCTGCTGCTGGTCCATACTCCATACATGCATGCATCCATCCGTGTACTAGTGCTACCGAACTGCATGCATGCATATATGTATCCATCCATAGACACCTCTGAGTCTGAGATCTGAATCCGTCGTTCGTTGCAGTACGCCATGCATATGCATCACCCAGTGCGTGCCACCTCTGAAAAATAATCTGCAAGTAGCTTCACTTCGTTCTCCTGCATCACCCACAGCTTTCCACTTGTACACAATGACTAAACATAGATATACATATATATAAGTAATTACATATATAACAAGTACTGCATGTATCATCGATCTCTTCGCCCCAAAGGAAACGCAGCACGCAGGCGGTGGAGAGACTAGAGAGTACGTTCAGGATTTCAGTGCGCGCGGCCGGTTCGGTCCAGCTCCAGCCAGCTGCTGCTGCTGCGCTGCCTCAGGTTGAAATGACCAGTAGTGCGCACACAATCTTCAGCGAGCAAAAGCGGGGCAGAATCTTGGACTGCTAAAGCCCTCTATACTATACGCGCCTCCGCCAAAGCTGAATCATCAAACCATGTGTCGTCGCAGTGCCACTGCTAGCTGCTCATGATGCATTCTCTTCTCTCATATCATAAACAAAAACCTCCTGGTGCTAGTCGTGCTCATGCCTCGTCGGCTGGTGGTTCAACATTTCTACATATATGTATGCTCAGTTTGGAGTTTGGACAATAGCTATCTGGAGTCAGGAGTCTCCATGTTCATTTTGACTTCGAGTTCTAGCTACACCACAGTGGGTATTATATCATGATCGATTTCAGCAGTAGTAGTTCAGGTGAAACCCTGAATATATGGACCACGCAATGCATCTAACCGATCGAAGCCTGTTCTGAAGGCTCATGCATTCTGCAGGTTGGAGCAGCACTAGGTGCCTACTGGACACTCACCAGTCTGCTGCATTCTGGCACTGTGTGACCACTGCCTGATCGATGCACTGAATCTCTGAAAGGAGCACAGTACTAAGTAACTTACTCCCTCCGTCCCATGGAGTATGTCGCCCGGAAAGCGTGTTTGTGAGGGGGGCACGGTTTTTCAACGACAAAGTCCATGGGACAGAGGAAGTACAACTGAATCGAGTTCGAGTACTGACCACTCACCAGTCCCCTTGAATGAATGAGCTAGCTATAGCTACCTCATCGATAAATGGGATGGATCGGAAGGCCGGCCGGTGCACTTCCTACTAGATCCTGCTACGCTGAAAGAACCGAATTGTTATCTTCTGTCTAATCTCTCTAGCTAATCAATCATAGGCAAGCTAAGCTAGTAGGGAAAGTGGGTTCAGGTTTATTTAATTGGTACCTGATGACAAGATAGCCAATTAGGAGAGAATAATAATAATGATCTAATTATAAGGCAGCTGTGAGCACAAATCCCTTGTGCTCTCACCATTTGGAGAAAAAAAAATAATGCATCATGCCAGGATGGATTGGATGGGCCGGGAGAATATATGAAAGGAAAGATTGCGCCGATTTCACTAGCTATAGTGTAGTAGTATTATACTATGTCATGCATGGAAGTCACTTGATTATTTCTAGTTATCGAAGGACCCCGAATAGAATAAGAACCTCGTGATTTGTCCAGATCTTGCATGTACAATTCGAATGTGTAAAGCTCTATCATAGTTTTAGTATAGTATTCAGATGGGCATGCTTTGCTTAACTCGTTCAACAAAGCGATTGAAACGCTGTCTAGCTTTCATAGATCTATTTACTAGCTAGAGCTAGTAGCCGATAGCTCGATACCATAGATGCTTCATGTTTGCGCTGAAATTTCTTCCAAGCACTGTACTTGAGAACTGCATCAGCACGTACATATATAAGGACAGGTGTGTTCAACTGCAGGTGATAGAAAGGACTAGTGGCTGCAAATTTGGAATCAATGGCTATGTACTCTAAAGCACTGTTCCCTGTTCAAGCAAGCAAACAAAATAAATCGATGCCTGCTATCTCTCTCTACCTAGCTCTTCTTCCCGGCCGGGCGGCTACCTCTAGTACTGGTCATCAGTACATTGCACAAAGACCTGTATGTGCAAGACGTACGTACTTTATTGCTTTATCTACCCCTATGTACTTAAAGTTGCCTGCTCATACACTCTACATGAGAGCGCTGTCTACTTGTCTAACTATACTTGTTAACTTTGGTCTTTGGTTGGAGTTGAGACAGAGGGAGAGAGAGATAGGGGTAGTAGAACAGGAATTCTCTACACCAGCACCAGCTAGCCAAGAGTCCAAAGAGAGTCGTAGCAAGAGTAACTTTACCACTGATTGATCTCTTTCATCAATATGGACATAAAGTTGCACCTGCACATACATAGCTAGAATGACCCCCTGGACTAGACAACCTGTATTGAAGCTAGCTCATGTTGGTAACCTCTTACTAGCTTTCGCTTGTACACTGTTCAACCCCTTCTATCTCTATCTACGTGTGCTAGCTAGCTAGCTAATCAAGCAGGGAATGAAGGAAGAGAAGAAGGAAAAAAAAAAAAAGAACTAACACGCACAACAAGACAGCCTTACTAGCTTCCAACAAAAACAGTAGCACAACAGGCATCACCACCTCTTCTGCTGCCTCCCTAGGGTTTCCAACTTTCTCCATGCATAAAAACCGGCCCCCTTCCCTTCCTTCTCTCATCACCGTCCCACTCTTGCATGCTGCTAGCTACATCCATCCATCTCACTCTCACACACACATTGCATCCTTACAAGCTAAGGAATGAAGTCTCTTGTCTCCTTTGTTGCCCCTCCCATATGTTTCACATCCATTATATATATAATGCAAGAAGGCCTCCACTAACACGCCCAAACAAACAAAAAAAAAATAAAGGAGGGGAACGAACAAACCCCCATTCCCCTTTAATTTTATTCCCACTCGCTTTCGCCCTCCCATCTCTTTCTTCCCCTAGCTTTTTAGTTTCTCCTCCTCTTCCTCTCCCTGGCAGCAGGCCCGGCCCCTTCTCTCCTCTTCTTCGTCTTCCGCTTCATTCGCCGTCATTCCATTCCACTTCCAGTCGTCGCGGCAGCTAGCAGCGTAGAGAGAGAGAGAGAGAGAGAGAGAGAGAGAGAGAGAGAGAGAGAGAGAGAGAGAGAGAGAGAGAGAGAGAGGTCGCTAGTGGATGTTATTCTCCGATCCACCTTTATTATCTATCGATGAACCCCCCGGCCGGCTCCCCCATCCTTTGCATGATCCCCTAAAGCGCCTATATACCCTTATCTCGCAAAGCAAGAAGAGGCTCCCCTCCTCGCAGTGCGACGACTGCGAGGAACAAATAAACCAGCTGAAAAGAAGCTCTCACTCACAAGTAGCAAAAGATCAAAAGAAATCAATTCTATACCATGGTCTTTTCTTCGGTTCCTGTCTATCTTGATCCACCCAATTGGAACCAGCACCAGCACCAGCACCAGCCGCAGCAGCAGGTAAAATTTTTCTCCCCCAAATCGCTTCTTTTTCGCGCGCGCGTGCTTTTTTCGTTTCGTCTCCTCCTTGTTGGCCACCATAGCATAGCTTCTCCATGAAAAAAGCAAGGCCGGCCGAGAGGGCGGCGAAATGGAGAGGAAATATTCCTAGGCTCTTTTGCGAAATCTCTCTTCTCTGCTTGAATATACCAGGCCGCGTCTCTTTTGGTTTCATTCGCTGATATCGATTTCGCCTCGGCCTCGCGCGCCTTTCTCTCTTTAATTGCTGTTGTATGACCGTGTTTGATTTGGAAATGATGTTGCTTTCTTCAGCAACAGCAAGCTCACCATGGTGGCCAGCTTCCAAGTGGCGGCGGAGGCGGCGGCATCGACGCGCAGCAGCAGCATGCGCATCATCATCATCATCATCAGCTGCCGCCGATGCCACCTCCTGGCGGGGCTCTAATGGCTCCTCGCCCTGACATGGCTGCTGTGGTCGCTGCGAGCGGTGGCGGCAGCATGGCTGCCGCCGGCGGAGCCGGACCTACTGGCGGCGGCTCCGCTATTCGGCCGGGCTCCATGACCGAACGGGCCAGGCTCGCCAAGATCCCGCAGCCGGAGCCGGGGCTCAAGTGCCCGCGCTGCGAGTCCACCAACACCAAGTTCTGCTACTTTAATAACTACTCGCTCTCGCAGCCGCGCCACTTCTGCAAGACGTGCCGCCGGTACTGGACGCGCGGCGGCGCGCTCCGGAACGTCCCCGTCGGCGGCGGGTGCCGCCGCAACAAGCGCACCAAGTCGTCCAAGTCCAACTCGTCGTCGGCCGCCTCTGCTTCCGGCGCGGGCGGGACGTCGTCGTCCACCTCGTCCACTGCGACCGGCGGCAGCAGCGCGGGGGCGCCTCCGCTGCCATCATGCCGCCTCATCAGGGGCAGCTTCCATTCCTGGCGTCGTTGCACCACCCTCTCGCCGGCGGGGATCATTACAGCACCGGCGCGTCAAGGTTAGGGTTCCCGGGGCTAAGCTCGCTGGACCCCGTGGACTACCACCAGTTCGGCGCCGGCGCCGGCGCTGGCGGCGCTTCCATCGGGCTAGAGCAGTGGCGCCTGCCGCAGATACAGCATCAGTTCCCCTTCCTAAGCGGCCGCCCCGACGCCGTGCCACCGCCAATGTCTGGCATTTACCCGTTCGACGTGGAAGGCCACGGCGGGGACGCTTCCGGCTTCGCCGGCCACATGCTGGGCGGCTCCAAGGTGCCCGGCTCAGCCGGGCTGATCACGCAGCTGGCGTCGGTGAAGATGGAGGATAACCCAGCGTCCGCGGCGATGGCAAGCAGCTCGCCCAGGGAGTTCCTTGGTTTCCCTGGGAACCTCCAATTCTGGGGCGGCGGCGGAAACGGCGCAAGTGGCAACAATGGAGGAGGAGGCGCTGGCAACGCCGGCGGCGCTGTCGCTCCGGGCAGCAGCTGGGTGGACCTCTCAGGATTCAACTCGTCTTCGTCAGGGAACGTGCTGTGACGCGCCCTCTGATCTCTGCATGCTGGCTGTTGCTAGCTGCACACAAAAAAGGTAGCCCTATTTATGCAAAGCCTCTGAAGCTTCATTTTAGTCATGGCTTCTGACAAAGTTCAACAGAAAAGGAGTTGTGGTGCAAGATCATAGGGGTTGTTATATCTATCTGATAGGTATCGTCTGCGGTAATATGATCGATCGATGGCGGAGGTGAATTGGTGTCTAGAAATGGTAGGCAATCGAAATTAGTTTCTGTTATTATTCAGTTCTTCATCATGTGCTGTTCTTGTTTCTGCTATCTAGGGGGTGCATTTCTATATTGTTGTCCATTATATTTTCAGGTTTATGATATGTAAACTTGTAACGCATGCATATGTTGCTAGGTTTACTTTACTAGCTTTGGTGTGCAAATGGTGCAAGGTGATAATATATGTATACTTATGGGAGTACTTGATCAAAGAGATCAAAGAGCTACTGATCGATCAGCTTGTTTCCAGCTACATTATGCATGGTGAATTATTCACTCATCTATTCGAGACAGTTTGCAACAATGGATGCTTGTTACTTAATGATTAAATGGGCATTTATATTGTTGTGTGTTTGGGTGTATGTAGCAGCAAAATGAATTGGTCTAGTGCATATATGTGCATTCTTGCTTGCGGCTAGATCACTAGAAATAGTGTGTGACTGATGTCTCTACTCTCTACATCATGAAAATGAGGCATGAATCCTTGCATGCGAGGCAATATATAACATTTGGCTATCTATATGTATCATGGTGCATTCAATTGCACCTATCATTTGGAAATGAATAAGCAAGGTCTTCATCATCCATCATCACAGAATGACGATACATAATCAAGATCATCTCTACATACCAAAATATAGGATTTACATCCATGCATATATAGATAAGTGCAGATATGTATGGCCATTGCTTATTACATGTTACACCATCCATTCCATATCTAGACATACGTTTTATCTAGATACATAGAAAAATTGATGTACTAAAAATTAAAAGTCAAAGTGACATAATTTGGAATGGAGTAAGTACTTATGGGGTGTTTAGGACTGCTCCTCCACAAACTCCATCGTGGAGCAGCTCCACAAAAAACCTAGAGTTTGTGGAGTATCTCTTTAGGGGTTCTCATAACTCTATCATTTTTTTTAGAGCTACATGCATGGAGATGAAACTATTTGGCTAAAAAAAAATGAAGTGGAGCTGAAAAATATAGAGCGGCATAATCCCAAACACCCCCTTAGTAATCTTGCACCACGCCCATTCCAAGCACTGAACAAAAGAAACTATGTCACTTTGAATTTGGAATGGAGTAAGTATTTAGATGGAGAGGGACATCATGCAGGTACTTCTTGAGTGCTTATAAGTAGCTAGTTGCAAGCTATTTTAACACATTTAGTTTAATATAACAAGGCAAACGATGAAACACATGCATGATCCATGGAAGCTCTAAACTACGTCCAGTTCTCTTTTTTTGAGAGAGATCACATTCCTGATGGCACACACGTATATAGTATATATAGGCAGTGTGCAACAAGTGACCCAGTTCTCCATGCATGGTCCTCCAAGCAGAAACGGTGTTGGTTTCTAGGTTTCCATGCACCAATCTCCATTCAAAGCCTTTTTCCACTGCCATTGTAATCATGGCATGCATGCCCCCACAGAGCAGGGCACAGAGACATTTATTCATGTCCAAGGAATGAATGCATCATGCAGAAGGGAATGGCTACTGGCTAGCATGCAGCAGCTGCAATCTCCTTAGTTGTGCACAAAGAATTTGTTCCTATGTTTCTTTTGGTCCTTTCGCGCCATCTTTACCTTTATCCAGCAGCTTCATTGGTTTCGAGGAGTCATTGCACCAGAAGCTTTGCATTTCTAGAGGTTTGAAGCCAACCATATCTGACACCATCAAAGTGTGCATCGTCCCTGACGAAGCCGCAGGTTGCCTAGTCTGCTGCCACATCTTCCGTTCCCTTGAAACAACCAATGTTGATGCAATTTTAACGTACTAGTGCTGAATCAAACCATATTAATTAGATTGACTAATTGTATAAAAAATTGCATTAACATTTATCATGTTTTTTAAGAGCAAAATTAACATTTATCATGTTAAATAAGAGTCATTAAATTCACTGTGGAATATTTTTTATAGTATATCTATTTGCAGTCATAAATGTTGATACAATTTTTTATGAATTTAGTCAAATTTTATATAGTGACTTGGACAAAATTAAAAAAATTATTCTTTCTAGGACATATATAGATAGTTTACTGCTAGTCCATCTCTATATATATGTCTCTGTTTGGTGGAGCTCTAGTCCCTTGATCCTCTATGTACCCACACTATAGTAAAAAAACCATTTTTGTATCTATTTGTAAAATAAACTTGGAGTTGATGAAGCGATTTTTTTTTTTTTTGTGTCTTCACACAGGTTCCCTGGTTCCACCTCCTCAGGGCAGAGGGGATCGGACCTTGTGAAACTAATATGCGTGCACAGTCTGTTCTGAGATAGAGGGATCAAAGCATTATGAAGGCTTTGAAGGTTTAGAATTAACTGATATGCGTATATTGATTGTTGTTGTTGTATGTCTAGATGAAAGCACACATATGGAACAATGCAAGACTTCGGGTTCTCTTGGTAATTTTTTTTGACCTTACTGCTAGATGTGAGAAAATCAGAAATGAACCGTGTATATTAATTAAGGTTTTTGAATTTTTTATAGGTAAATTATAATAACAAACATGTTATTAGGTTAAATATTTTATAAAATACGGTAATAATAATAAGAAACATGTTGCATTGCTGCCAAACCTTTACAAATAAGTCCACCATTTATTGAAGTCTGGCTGTGAGAACTTTTAGATGTATCTGTTTTTTTATGTTACACCTTATCATGATTAACATGGTAGCGCTAAAAGTGTCACTAGTTAGCAATGTATGACAACAAAAATGTTTAATAATTTGTTCAACTTATATTTTTCATATTTGTATTCATTCCATCTAAGTTATTAAAATATAATAGGGGGCGTGTTTGTCGGTAGATAGACGCCTCTATGGTGACCTCGCTCAAGAGATTTGTCCGCTCAATCTTAATTTTTCAAAGATGCTCATAAATAGAGCACGTGTGCATGCTTGTATTTATAGGACCGGGGTAAGTGTGTGTACATATATATGTCATTTGCTGCATTGTCCAAATAAATCAATGAACTTACCAGTTGTACGAGAGACATGCAATACTGCAATATTTTTGCTGATCGAATTTCCGACTGCGCATATACCTCTAAATGTACGATATTTTAATTGGCGGCTGATGACATGCTAGTGGTATAGTCCTGGTCAGATAATGAACCGGCCGTGCTCTGTACAACCTGAGATCTGTGTTACATCAACCGAAAGGGACACCCCTAGCACTACTGTCCAAACTACACAGTCAGGTGCTCGAATTAATTGATAGACGATTTATTTGAGACGATTTATTTCCCGCATATCCAGTATAGCCTCTCCCAGCACAAAGACTAAAGAGTGTCATTATATTATTTTCCGAGAAGTCAAACAGTACTGTAAGCTTTCATTATTTATGTAAAAATAAAATATTAACATTTATGCATGGTATATAATTCTAGTTAGTGTTATTACATGAATCACTAAATGTATTTTTATAATAATTTTATTTGGAAATACATATGCTGCTGATATTTTCTATAAACCTAGTTAAAACTTAAAAAAAATTCTGAGGCATAGGAAGTATATATCCGTACGTTGTATTTGAGGTTAGTTTTGCTTTCAGCCAATTTTACAGAGCTAGCTAGTACAGTAAGTACCACACTACCACCACTCCACTAGATCGACGATGTGCTCATGTGTGAGCTTTTGATGGCTATGCATATATAGCACAGTACTGTAGCGGACGTACGATAGCCAGCTCTTGCAGCTGAGACTTGTTTTTTTTTTTTTCCCTCCTTGGCCCTCGTCTACGTACAATGAATAATGGCGACTACAGGACACGTACACACTTTGAGCGATCGAGTGACTGCACTGGCTATGGTAATTACATACATACATAGTATTTACATGCAGCTACTCCAACATTTATTTACACGAGAATGCAGAATAATATAAATAATAATATATATATATATATATATATATATATATATATATATATATATATATATATATATATATATATATATATATATATATATATATATATATAGTAGTGTAAAATACTTACACTATAAAAACTACTCCACGATATAGGTGTGTCAATATCATCGCGATCGGATCATCAGCAAGTTTATTTAATTTTTGTCACTTGCTTTGCCATGTGAGAGTACAATACAAAAGCATGCACGCAGGCTTTGTATTTAGACATGTATCAACTTCGTTCTGATTGCCCATTGCTGTCACCGTAATCCGGTTGATGAAGATACCCGTGCACCAAACAGAGCATAAAATCAGGGAGAAAAAAAGCTAAAGTGTTTATCTGTTTGCACATAGAAAATAGGCGCAAGCGCGCAAAGCTAGCTAGCAGCTGATAGGTATTGTAATAGAAGAAACACGATAAATTAAATAAAAAGTTCCAACTGCACTGGGTTTAAATTAAATAAATTCAAAAAACAAATTTAAAATTTAGTTAGTGTGTGATGGTGAAAAATACAGTGCTGTGTGCCCTAGCTAGCTAAGGATTATTATCGGAAATTAACTCCTACTACAGTGCCTGCATGCAAGTATGCTCCATGCGATTGCATCAACGCAGCATCCATCTCGCTCGTTTGTTTAGCCGTCGCTGTCGGAGGGAATCTAAGTTTTCGTCTGCTTTCGCGCAGTCCAATGCAGTCTCCCCCTCTTGGAGAGGGAATAAAGGTACTAGGCCTCAATCTGACCCCATCTGTTTTTGTTTATTATAATGTACGTTAGTTAGTGTTTTGTATGCTAAGTAATAGAATATATGTGGGTACATATAGGACGGAAGAGTAAATTATCAACGCCATGGTTGATTTCGATATGGGTCGTGACTTCTATGAAGGAATGATATATACTCCCTCCATTTTGGAAAAAAGAAGTTGTTTTGGACAAGATTTTGGTCAAACATTGGAAACATAAATCATAAATAACTTTTAAGTTATTGAGTTTGGAAATGTGAAAATCATATGAACTTGAAAAATACTTTCATAAAAGTATAAATATATCACTTTATAAAAATATGAAGTTGTTATTTTTGGAGACTGTGGGTCGTAAATGACTTCCTTTAAGGACATGATATATATAGGAAGATGATATATACAATGGATGATAATTCTACTATCTTTCAATTATTGATTGGGACTCCTTTCAGTGGCAACACGCTAATTTTTATGAGACGCACTAGAAAAAAGATATAAATCCTCCATAGAAAAGTGTATCATTCTTCATTGGTTTGGTGATCCATCGACAATAGTTAATAACCATTGAATGTAACATGTTTCTAGTTATCCACCTTTACGAAAAAGATTAAGCTAGATCGAGTACCTCAAATACATGCATGTTTAAAAAATACCCAACTATGAAATAGAGAAAAATAATTAAATAAAAGCACCAAAATAATTGTTTATAAATTGCTTCTCATATGAACACATATGCCCCTATGAGCACTAAGAATTGAAAAAAAAGACTAATGTCCAAATAAAGTTCTAAAAATTTTCCCCTTGTTTCCCCACCACGGATAGTATCATTACAAAACTAGACCATGCTTTTCAAATACATTGTTTAGAGCACTATCTATCTCACATATTTATATTCCATATATATATATATTCATATATATATATATATATATTTATATATACTATCTATATATATATATATATATATATATATATATATTGAAGCCGGCGATTAAACCAGAAAATAACAAAAAGAAAATGCTATACCCCCACACAAATGTAATTCTAAATTAATTAATTTGATAGAGGAATGCACTCACATCAGTCACCCTGATGAATCGATTTTTAAACTATATGTAGGCATTTGAAGAAGTGTTTTGTTGTTGTACACTAAGTATATTTTCTAAAAATCTAGCCGGAATGAGATAAACATTGTTTGAACAATTGAGGATTTAGGGTGAAACTATAAATTATTGAAGAGTTGTTCCAGGGTGTAGGCGTGTGTAGCTTCTCCGACCCGAAAAGTATACCGGTAAGCATGCAATAAAGCACGATAATTATTTGCACTGAGGAACATAATTGGACTCTCTTTTTTTAGCGATCAAATTTCTTTCTTATTTTTTGACTTTTCAGCAAGTTATTAGTTATTAATTGTTACGTACGTCAGTGTCCATTCGGATCTCCTTGGATTATTGCATGCTTGTTATGTCGTTTTCTCGTAGATCCGTATTGAGAAACTGGAATGTGAATACATATATATGGAAGATGAATGACCTAGTTTTCTTCTTCCTGCTATACTGTGTCGCGCGGGCGCAACGACATCGCATGTGCAATAATACTGGCATTTTCTTCAGGGAAACTCTTATTCGCATCGTTGAGGCCGTGGGCCTTTCATTACTCAACACGCTAGCCGTCGTCGGAACTTGGCAAGGAGCAGCCAAAGCACTTGTTGTACTAGCAGAACACAGCAGAACACAGCAGAGAGAGAGAGAGAGAGAGAGAGAGAGAGAGAGAGAGATCATCATGGAATGGTAGCCCAGCAGGAGGACAGCAGGTGGTCGGGGGTATCAGATTCCTGTCAGATCGACTGTACTGCAAATCACACGCATAGGCATAGTACTAGAGGGGATCACAAAAAATGGCAGCTTTATCTTTATACACCAGCTGCTGCGGGCCCCGTCCTTTTTCCCTTTGAGGGTCCTACATACCATAGTATACACACACAAGCCGCCCTCAAAAAAGAATCCAATCATAGATTTAAATTAAACCAAACTTCTTTAAATTTTAATCAAATTGATACTAGAAAATATATTATGGCTCTAAATAGGCATTTTGTAAAAAATATTCTACATTAGTCTACTAATATTTATTTAGTATCATAAATATTAATATTTCTAGATTTGATTAAAATTTAAAACTATTTGTTTCAAGAAATAAAATTACATTCTTTTTTTTAGGACGGAGGAGAGACATTACACCATTCTCATGCTCCTCTCTACACTCCTCTACGCGCGGTAACTTTCTCGCTCATCTGGATCCTCCTACCCTTTTCCCCTACAAGCTAAGATAAAGTACTTTACGATAATGACGGTACGGTAAAGCAACAACAAGGAACAGTAGTTTTCATAGTTACTACAATTATTGTATGTGATATCTATCTATGCGCCTAGCTCTCACTTTCACTCTATCTGATCTCTTTGTTTGTGAGAGGGAGACCAAGACAGGGATTCTGATTGCTTGGCCGCACGTTGCATCACATGCATGAAAACAATCATGCATAATGGGGTTATGGGAGAATGCATGGACCAACAGTAGGGAGGCCATGCATACACGGTGTACATGCAATACTAATTACCTTGAGATCTAGCAAAACATTCCCCTGTATAGAATAATGCACCCAGCTAGTAGCCTAGCATGCACTATACTAAAATATATATACTACATACTACTAGTACTCCTAGTATATATATACTGCTAGTGCTATGCATGCGTGGCGTGGGTACGGTGAACGTATGTGCCTAGAGATATACTACTATATAGTATATCCGTTTTTAGTCTGGACAAGACGCCAAGGAATGCGCATGTTCCAAATGGTATGTTAGGTGTAGTAGCAAGCTTTGATGTCATCCATGCACATATGCAGAGATCCCAATGTAATGCGTGCCAAAGAATCTGATGCTCTTTTGGCTCATTATGTAACGTTTGCGACGATAGAGTGAGATAGATCTCGATCGAGTAGTGTACAGTCGAGGTATAGTTGGGAGCACGAGCTTGCTTGTCAGTTGCATGCTTCTGACCTTGCTCCTGCCTCTCTCTACTTCATGTACACATATACCACAATAATTCAGAGTTCCAGAGACCTCTCGAGATGGGGTACAAGCTAGACAGCTAGTATACACAGGCGACAAGGCCAGGCATCCTCGAGAGAGAGTGATAAGGGATACATACTTTTCTGCATGTTCAGCGTTAATTATAAATTATACAACGCCTCTACAGCTATCTTAATTTAAATACTATAGCAATATACTTATCGGTAAGATATATAGGGCGATCAATATTATTACGTGTGTGTGGCTAGCCTGGCAAGAGCACTGCTACTGAAATGATCTTTACAACTGTTATGTAACCCATTTGCAATTGGATGCTCTTTCTGTTCCTGAATAAATCAATTTATAGAGTTATCTAAAGTCAATTTTTTTATGTTTTAACAGAATTTATAGAAAATGGAAAATGTTTGTGACACCATATCAAATAAGTGCATAATGAAAATACAGTTTGTCTGATGATATTAATTTGGTGTCATAAATCTTGATGCTCTTTTTTCTATAAATTTGGTGAGCACTTTAAAAAAGTATAACTCACAACTATTAAACTGGGGGTATGCATCTAGTGTAGGAGAGAGAGAAGTTTAAGAATAGCTTGATTATGTTTTTTTTTGGCCTTTAAACCCACGGCGTGCCCCGAATGCGACCCCTCCTTATCATCCAACCTATACACTACATTACCAAAGCCATATGGAATTCTATTCCTTTTGTTAAATGTTAGTACACTGGCAAATTAAACAGACGAGCCATTTAAAAACCATCTAAACAGTTAGAACAGAATCGAGTTGAACATAATTAAATAAGCTAAACAATCATTTAATTTAAAATTTAGTCAATAAGAGGATTGCAACAACTTAGGTTTAGCACCTAACTAATTAATACGGTAAGTGAATGAGGTGGAGTGAGTGAGATTTAGTTCGCTTCCAAAAGAATATTTGATGGAAGAATATACTTTTGTTTACATACGTATACTTTCTATAACATATGTGACTTTTACATACATACACATAAGGGTTACTATAGAAATAAACCATTTAGACCATTTAACTCTATTTAAACACTGTTTAAATGGCCTAAATGCTAAAGAAAGTGTGACTGACTGTTTACGTTTAGCATATATAATACCAATATATTGCAGGTGTATATAATGATGCTATAAAAAACTTTGTCCATGGAGTATCTGGTAATTTTTTTGTTTACACTAAAAAAAAGTTTGACTTGACAATACTATGCTAAAATTGTTAAAAAAAAAAAAAAAAAAATTCGGTGGGAGCTGCCGAGGATATCTCTAGATAGATGTGCACTGTCCACGCACGAATCGATCGATCAGGTAGGCTTATATACAGTATATATACCAATAATAATGCTTGATTGAAACAGTTCTTACACGACAAGATTGAAGAATTTTAAACATCATATCACAATCCCCGAGCATATTGCAGCTAGCAGTTACATCAGGCCGTAGATCGATGTTCAGAGTTCGATCGGATACTATTGTGCACATGGCCACTGTGTGACTACTGGAGCTGCATGCATGCAATTTTTTTTTTTTTAACTTGCATTGGTGTACATGTGCACGTACAGGCCAGTCAACACAGGTCGGAAACGATCGACATGAACTGCAGGGGGCATGCACGTACTACTGCTCTGATAGTACTACGATCAGAGTGTGATTGGACGTACCACTGTTGTTGATTAACCTGTATACTGTTGGTACACTGGTACTGTACGTGCATGCATGCAGTTCTTATATGTTCTCTCTCCAACACGTACTACTAGTTTGTTATCAGGAAAACAAAACAACATATACGTGCATGCATGCGCGAGGTCGATTCGTCTATTTACATGCATGCCTAAATTACGTGACAATAACAAATTGCACGAACGAATTCGCCCGCACCAAGTGCGCACGTAGCTAGCTCGTTTACTGCTGTGCATGCATTCATGCAAATCTCCATCCAGGTGCAACCATGCAAGACATGGTCAAAGACGGTGAACTCGACCGGATACTATATATGCCCATATGCAAATCTGTCCGTCCAAATGACGACGAAAAGCGAGCTGCACATATAGTATGCATGCATGCATGCAATGCAATGCAACAGGGGCAGCCCATGCCCATGCAGGCACAGACAGAACCTTGTCCAGCTATCCTCAGCTCTCTCGGTCCGTGGCTCCGTGCATGCATATGTGTGCGTGAGTACGCCCGGCCCGGCCATGCATGCAATACATATACATGCATATTGGCCTCCATCATCCAATAACCTTTGACGTCCATGCATGGACGGACACAAGTGCGTGCACGCAGACGCAGGCGCGGCATGCCAGCAGGCCCTGGCCGGCTGGCACACATGCATGCACGTCTGTGCCATCGTGAGACAGCGCGACAAATGCAGCCATGTATATGTAGAGGTCGCAGAAGAGTCGTCGTCGTCGATCGATCGACTCGTCGTGTGTCTGGCTCGCACGACACGGATTGTCTCGCTCGCACGCCACATTGGATCAGAAGCCATGACACACAGCATGCACGTACGTACGTGTGCCCGGCCTGATGCCGGCCGGTGTAGTGTGGTTTTAATTTGTCCGGGCTCTCCGGGACTCTTGCTGACGAGCGGCAAGTACTGCTAGGATTCTTATTCCCCCAGCAGGGCCGACACCTTTCTATCCGCGTCACGGCCGGGCCGGTCGTCGGCCAGGTCAGGCAACAACGCGACGCGACACGACACGACACGGGTCACGTACAACACAGCGCGCGTGCATGCATGCTCTTGTACATTGTCGGTCGATCATCGATGCATGGGTTGCGCGCGTACATGCATGCAGTGCAAAATGCATGCGTGTAGCTAGGCAGCAAGTCCGAGAGCTCCGATCCCTATCGACGCCGGCCGTCCGGCCGTCGTTACGCTAGCTATATATAGCTACCAGTACCCGGCCGGCCAGCAGCTTGGACTTGGAACGGTGGGTACGTCCGTATATGCCTGCCGCCGCTGCATGCCGACCGGACTCTCCACTCTCCACACCTGCACGTACGACGTCGTACGTACGTGCGCGCCTCCGACCGGCCGGTTCATGCATCCGCAGAGCGCGCGTGGCGCGTGACCTATAGCTCGCCGATCGATCGACGCGACAGGGGGGTGACGTGCGCGCGCCAGCCGCAGGCCGGGCCGGGGCCGGCCCGGGCAGGCATGGCGGGGGAGAGTACGGCCGGTGCGGCTAGCCGGCCGGCCGCCCGGGTTAGCTTTTATTTGTCGCTTGCATGCTCGCGCGGCGCGGCGCGCACTGTTGTTTCGTCGTCTCTGTCTCTCTGTCTCGGCTTGCATGCGATGCATGTGTCTGTTGTGAGTTGCTGCTGCTCCTCGCGCCTGCGGCAGGAGCATGCATGCAGCCACACAAGTGAATGGCCGGCCGGCCAGTCGGGCGAGCGAGACGGATCGAAGACGGGCAATGAGTGTCCGCTAGCGCACGCCCTTCTGTACAGCCGTACGTAATTTAACGTACGGGGCCGACGCTGCATGCATGCTGGCTGGTATAATGGTTTTTACAGCCCTGTGCTTGCTCAACATCTGATCATCGATCACCCGCTATCTCAAGCATTCTTGCTACTATTAAGGTCCCCTTTGGTATGGATCTGCCTGCTCCAGCTCCCTCTGCGAGTTCGCTGTAGCATGTATAGAATTCATTTTTCTCTCCCTGCCTTTTCCCTCTCACTGTAGAAGTAGGAGCACCTGGAGCCAAAACTTTTGGCTCCTCCGGCTCCCGCTTGGTACAGTGCAGCTACAGTATAGGAGCCAGAGCACCTGACAGACGCACCAAAGAGAGCCTAAACACACCCATGTTTACACGCATATGGTAGTATATTATACATATGAATATGAATGTAATCTCAAGACTCAATAGAAAGGTGAAGAGTAATATCTCCGTGGCAACTCTTCAACTTTATTGAATTGATAATTTTGTTCTCAGATAAAGCAAATTAATTAATCTGAAGATGTTATTATAGCGGGAAGTACCTTTACTCAATAAAAGGGAATTCTATATATATACTCCCTTTATCCATAAATAAATACAATGGCTTTTCTGATTTTTATTATATGTTAAACAGATATATAAAAGTGTTTAGTGCTCCTTTGCTCTCATTGAGACAGAGATATATAACCTTTGTGTTTGTGAAAAAATGACCGTCGTAAGTCTTTACATTGTTTATATTTGTGAGCAATAGACTATACAATTTATATCTACAGCAATTATCTACAAGGTCCACCCTAAATTATCTCGTGCACTCTAGTAAATCACCCCCACCCTATTTTATAAGATAGGGTGAACAGCAGTGTGACTCAAATTTAATGTAGAAGGATGTTAGATAGGAGTACTACTGGAGGGGGTCTTTTTGCATACATCTTATTTTGTCCAGTAGGATCTCAAAAGGGGTTGCCTGATTTTGGGGGGAAAATAGTCAATGACAACCACATGCATTTGATTATGATCCAAATGTATGTACATCAATAATACAATTGTTCTTCATTATTTGACCAAATTTTCTTCAATGTTGCATTGCACAATGCATTGGTCTATCGGTGCATTCGCCCCGTCCCTGGTAGAGCTGCCACCACCAAAGTCGATCTACACCACCCCCATCATGCTAAACTCGCCTCATTTCTGCCATCACATTCGCTTTTGTGTGTGCATGATGCCCTTTCCCAACCAACTTACCTTCTCCTCATCATTGTGATATCCACGGCTCCATGCCACCCCACCTCACATGCCCACTACTATCGTCAACTTGGTGTGTTTCCCACGGCTTTCTCACCTATATATGGTTGGTTATCAAAGGAATCTCATCAGGAGAATCCTATTGTCCCTGAATTGTCATTGCATCAAATCAGTTTCATATTTAGGCAACTAAATATAAAAAGACATGCTACAAAGAAATGAGGGCCATACTTGTAAGTTTGACATATTTATAATACTTAATCCACCATTTTGTGGATGGACAAAGAGCTTCTTGGATTTTTTTAAGTCAAAGAAACAAAGATATAACCATGTATTTTTGAAAAAAAAATGCTCGAAGTCTTTATACTTGTTTGTGAGCACTAGATTAGAAATTTAGAATGCATCTCCAAGAGTCTACTTGAAGTTAGATCTCATATTTTTCTCATATACAAGGTCCACCCTAAATCATTTCCTCCTACATCCACTAAATCTCAACCTTCTACAGTATTTTCTTTAAGATAAAGTGGATAGCAGAGTAACTCAAATTTAAGGTAGAATAAGGATGATTTAGGGTGCCACTAAGGGATTTTGGATAGGAGCATTGTTGGAGGATTTTTTTGTGTAAATATTATTTTGGACTATAGGATATTCAATAGGGGCATTCTCTTGAAGGTGCTCTTAGAACCCTGAATTTTGGTAAAATTCGTTAGTTGATGACAACTACAAGCGTTGCATCACAATCCAACCGTATGTAGATCAATAGTGAGATTGTTCTAGACTCTTTGACCACAATTTCTTTAACGTTGCAATGTGGGATCCATCTATAGACATGTTTGCCCCATCTTGATAGTGCTGTCACCAGCAAGTTTATCTACAATACCCCTATCATGCTAAACATGTTTCATTGGTGCCATAATAGTCACTACTATGCGCGTTTGCTCTTTCCTTGCCCACTGACATTCTCCCCATCGTTGTGATATATCCATGGCTTTGTGCCGCCCCACATGCCCACTACTATTGTTAGCTTGACTTGTTTCCCACGGCTCTCTCAGCTATGGCAAGTGGTCGACGGAATCTCATCAGGAGAAACTCCGCCATCCCAAAGTTGTTGTCACTTGAAATCAGTGTCATGTTCAGTTAACTAAAATCTAAGATATATGCTAGAAAAAAATATATGAGGGTTGTATTTGTAATTTGGCAGAATTTTTAATAGCCTTTCTTCACCATTTTTTGGATGCATATACTCCTGACAAAAGATATTCGCATCTAGGCTAGCTATATGACCTCTAATTATCGTTAACACTGGCTAGTCGATCGTCGTACTCCACAACTCAGCCATACTCTGTCTGTCATGTAATTGTGTATTCTAGAAATTTTAATTCGGGCATATTAAGTAAGAAATTAAATAACATAAAAAATGCACGCGCTAGGTCTCAATTTGTTAGTAATCAGATGATATCATCAATTAATATAATTAATGGTGGTTTTACATTATTTGAATATAATTTTATTTGAATTAATTTTTAAATGATTTATGCCCTATTAAAGGTGTATAAAAAGGCGAAGGATATATGATATGTCTGTAGTCCTGCCAATGCAACGCCATATATACTTGGCATTTATATATAGATAAATATAGAGTGATGATACTAAAGAGAAGAAGCCTGTATATTATATTTGCAAGATCGATCGATCTATCGAAAATTAACAAGAGGCAGGTTATTTTTAGTTTAGTTTGTGAGAGAAGCATGCAGGCAGCAATGCAAGAAGATGCGGTGCATGAGACGGACGGATCGGATCGGATCGATGGGAATGTATGGTACTAGTACAGGACGTAGCTTTATGCTCCTGGCTGGCTGGCTGGCCTGTGGGTAGTGGTGGCGTCGTTGGTGCGGTGTGGGATAAGGTCCGCTTTGCTGCCGGCCGTCCCCGTCCGCGTCCCCGTCCCGGTCCTGTCCCTGCCGCGCGCGGCCCGCCCCGCCCCGGCCCGCTGCTGTCCCTGCGATTTGACCGTGGAATCTCTCTCGGTCGCGGCGCGCACACATCGATCGATCATCACATGCAACCCATGGCTGCTGCACCTGCACTGCATCTGCATGGATGGGCCTCCCGCGCGCGCTAGCTTTGTCCTCGATCGACCTCGACCCGGCCGTCCAGGAGAAGAGGCGTCACGGAGAAGCCTCCGCGGCGCTGCCTGCCTTTCTTTCACACCAGATTCGGATCGTCCCTGTCTGCCGCCCGCCCGCCCGGCCTCGATCCCCGCGCGCGCGCCGACGAGCTAGGGGCCCCGGGGCCGTGTGGATCCACGCGGCTACCTAGCTACGCCTCCGTCCCTAAATAACTGGGGACGAAATACGAGCTATCATCGATTAGTATCATAATTAGTATCATTAGAAAGATCTTTGGATCTAGTTTTTTAACAAAATTATTTGGAGATATAAATATTACACATATTTTCTATAAATCAAGTCAAACTTGTGGCACGCATCCCACGGCGACAATTATTTAGGGACAGAGGGAGTAGAGCGAGCTGTCCGCGGTCCACCTCACCTTTGCCTCGCTTTTCGGTGGTGTCATCATGCATCATACATCTATCGCCGTCTCCGTCGTGGGGTCGTCGCCGGCCGGCCGCCGGGCCCGACGACGGGACATGCATGCATGTGGTCCGTCGCGGCGCCCCTATCGACGATCATCAGCAAGCGGCCCGGCCTGTTGGAGCGCGCTAGCTAGGGCGGCGACGACTGTGCAACGACACTTGCTAGCTCCAGACAACATGCTACCAACGCCACGCGCACTACGCACGCACGTAGCTACCTAGCTGCCGTAGGCTGATGCGACGCCGCCGCGCGCCAGCGACCGTGACGTCGAGCGACGCCGCCGTCAAGCAGCAGCAGTAACGCTAGCCCGCCCAACCGGAGCAAGCAAGGGTCGATGTATCGGGTGCCCATGGATCACGCCCTCGATCGATAGAACGATCGTCGTTGCGTGCCGTGCCGCGCCATCTCGCCACCCGGCGGGGGATATGATCGAGCAACGCCATCATCGAGATCGGCAGGGTAGGCTAGCTAGGGTAAGGCTAGCTGGTCGCGACTCGGCTAAAGCAACAGCAACGGCGTGCACTACACACACGCCTCTCGCCGATCGAGTCGACCTCGGTCGCCGGCCGGCGTGCGGCGTGCGGCGTGCACGCGCCCGCCGCTGCGCACCACCCCCAACGGTTTCCCTTTTGATCCGTCCGGTCTCGCTCCGGATAGCTAGATGGATGGATAGCCGATGGCTCGAGCAAAGCGAGCCGTTGGAATCGAAATTTAATTTGAAAAGGCCCCCGTCGTCTCGGTCTCGCGAGTCACGATCGATCGGGGGAGCTATCTTATCTAGTATCACCAGCCAGCGGCCTGCTGCGCGCGCGACGTGCGGCGCGCGGAACGGACAGCACGTCGAGGCGACGCGGCATGGGCTGGTGGCGCGTTCTGGGCCAGCCAGCGCGCGAGGGGGCGGCAGACCGGTGGACGTGGCCATTGTACGCTCGATCTGGCGTTTGCTGCCTCGTCGCTGGCTGGTCACCACCGGCACGTTGCAGTGTGTGTGTGGACTGGTGACGATGGACAAGCTGGGGAAAGCGCCAAATGCATGCAAGACGAGCTACTACTTCGTTTGGAACTATTTAGGGAAGACCGGAAGGAATCTCACGTACGTACCTTACAGCCATCATATCGTTTGCTAGAGAACAAGTTCTTCTGCATGCATGGGGATTGACTGAAATTGATCTCTGAATGATCGGGATCTGTCCTCTGTACACTGTGGTTTCTGATAACACCTGAGTTTCGACCTTGCATATGGCACAAAATCATCAGTATACAGACCGCTCATCGATTCAGGTTTTCAATCCGTCGGCTTGCGTTGGCATAGTAATCACAGCCGAAAAACCTGACTTACGGCCATACTACAAGTCAGTATATGTGCGATTCTGAGGAATACTCTTTCCTCAAAAATATTCAAAGTCCTGTGATCATCACAGCAATGGAAACATATATATGCGAAAAAAGTAGTGCAAAGAACCCATACTGATGAAGTGATGATGGAACTACGCACAGTTTACATTCGCCAGCAGTGGAAACAAAAATTATCTTATTACTGTTATTTGAAACTAGGTAACCACGACTTGTTGATAAGTTTCTGCCAAGCTCCAATTCCTTAGTCGATATATGTCAAGATATCTTCCTATTGGGGGAGCCCCAAAATGGTCTATCTCTCATCATAACTGGGAACTCTAAAAAAAAAAAAAAAAAAAAAATTCTCAGCCCAACCAAAACACTTCTCACCACCATTCTGTGCCGCTTACCATCTCGGATCTGCAGACAAGATCAAAAGGAGTTAGCTGCACTGGAAGACTATAAATAAGATCTTTTCACATCATTTCTTTGGGGCAGTCTTTCTAAATTACAAGATTGCCTAATTATCAGCACAACAAGAGCAATGCATTAGGCTTCAGGCAAATTGCTGAATCTGCACTACAACTCACTGATTCAAGTTGCTAACAACTTTATGATATCCAATCAAGAGTAGAACCACTGCTATCAGATTTGGACTGGAATAATTCAGCTGTACGTTGGCTCCAAAGTAGTTCCACCTTTCCATTCATCCATATCCTCCAGGATACAACAGCCTCTCTCTCAGACAGCTGTGATATCCTCCATCAAGGTGTACCACTACAGTGGTTCTTATGATTGATTGCTTGCCGGATCGAGTAGATAACGACAGGAATGGTGCAGGTTATGTGATCGATGTCAAGAACCAACACGTACACAACGCATGACCTAAGCATCCATTTGTGGTGAAACGTATGGCAACAGTGAAAGGTAGCTAGTTGGGTAACCTTTTTATGCTTTAATTATTTGTTCCCAGGCTAACACTTCTTTGTACACGATGAGAGAGGTACACTTGCAGCCAGTCAATTCTTTTTTTGTTTCTATACTATGTTTGCTAAATGCTTCCATAATTACATATGTGGTACTATGTTATCGCCTTTGTAGTTTGACATTTGTCTTTGCTCTATATTAGCAGCTAAAATGCGCAGAAATATGAATCTGATGCAACCAATAATGGTACGGCTGCATTTGGCAGCTTAACACATAACCTTGTCCTTTCTGAAGCTAATCAACAAGAATCAATGTGGAATCCTGCAAAGAGACGTACTGCAAACAGGGGGGAAAGTGTGCCTATAGCATACATAGCAAATTGGAGAGGCATAGTTGCACTATTATCAACTATTCTTATTGTCCATAAAACTTTGAAAGAGATGACTTGCAAAGATTCCGTGGCACGGGTTAAGAAAAACTAAGCGATCAATATAAATCTTGAGCTTCCAGCTAATAAGGTCATGCTACATTGCATCAGACATTAATTCTAAGTAAGAAAATATCTATGTTCATAGCATAGTTTTGCCCACACAAATGAGTATTCTTCTAAAAGTAAAATGGATAAACAGTGGCCACATCGCACAATTTAAAGACGGCCCTTAACCTTGTATCTAAAGGATCTTGACAAAGGTGGCCTGCGTTCAACTTGGAGCAACTTTTAAATAATTGGGTCACAACACGTGATTTAATAGGAAAACTTTTATCTCCGCCAACAAAAGCAGGTTGTCTTCATAATTTGTGTAATATTTCCTCCAAGTATACAAGAATGAGAAGTAGAAGCGTACCTCTTCCTCCTAAGAAGATTGAGCATCTCTTCACGCTTCTTCTTGGCTCTCTTGTGTGTCCCAAGCTTTCTTTTTGCCAACTTAAGAGCATGCTTGTCCTTACAAACCTTCAGAAGCTCAGTGATGCGCTTTTCATATGGTGCCAATCCAGCAACTTCCCTAATCACGCGCCTTACGAACCAGGCCCTAATGGTAGCTTTCTGAAATCCCCCCAAAAAACAATGTGCTCAGAACTTGGTGAAAAAAAAAAACAGTGTGCTTAGAGAGCTGCTAAAGAATAACATTTAAAGGGTAGTTTCATCACAGATGTGCATTATTCCACAAACATAGAGTGGAAAGTTGCAGTAACGTGTTTAATGAAAGAAGTTGAGTTAACTACATAATGTCAATGATGACCTGTGCTAATTTTAATTGGCAATAGTGTGACTTGACAGAAAAATAAACCAGACAAGACAAGACATGGGAGATTCCTAGGCTAACTACTAAGTGACTGGTGCAATAGTTTTCCTCAACTATGACTGCTGCAATAGTTTCACGTCGAAGCCTAAGTCTGAAGAATGCATATGCCAGAATTGAACTTGAAGCTGACACAAAAATCTATAAAAGAAAATATTAACTCTGAAGAGAACCTTCTTTAAAGCCTTCAAGTAAGAACTTGAAACTATTGCAAATCAATTTCACACTAGACAGACAAACTTCTGTGTGTGTAACACCTCCGAGGGCACTTGCACATCATGTGCAAAGCCCATATAGTCATTGCAAATATTCTCATTTCTCAATACCCAGTAACTTGAGCTTCTGACTGCATTTTGCTAGAATTCACTATTAAGTTTACATGTGACCACAAATCAGTGCTTCAGAACAAAGTTCTGAGGAAAACAATACCATGTTGCTACCATTAAGTTGCATCAACACCTATACTTCAGTCAGTGAGCAATCCCTACATTTACTTACTGAGTTCATGCATGCTTCCGAAAAAGTTTCTACAATACCATGTTGCTACCATTCAGTTGTATCAACAGTCAGTTCCTACATTTACTTGCTCAGTTACGTGCTTCAGAAAAAGTTCTCCTTGTATACCAAAGTACAATAATGTACAATACATCATTAACTGTCAGGTTAGGTACAACCAAGATTCAGAATTTGCTCAATTCCATCCTACGAGCAAAGATAAGGGAGCAAACGGCGGCACGAAACCATCACACAATACAGCACACGACTATGACACGGGACGCGAAACACCCATCTACGCAGAAGGAACAGAAGGATTGAACGATCATTGCAGCATTGAAGCTTACTCCTTTGTGGGCGGAAGGGCGAGGTGGGAGCTCGGGCTTGGTGACGACGTGGCCCTTGTTCAGCCCCACGAACAGTCCCGTCTTCGCCGGCGGCGGCTTCATCTTAACCCTAACAGCACAATAAACCAAGCGAAAACTCCCGATCAGATACTGAAAGATACGCAGCCTCCAGGTAGCACGGTGCAATTCTACTACATCACAGGGGACCACCTTTGAGCTCTCGAGGAGGAAACGGCGGCACGATGTAGGTCGGCGGAGGGCGGACACCGTTCAGCGGCCGGCGTGCTAGGTGTTTTCTTTTTCCTTAAGAAAAAGTGGAAAGGTGGACGCCGGTTAAATGGAAAAATTAAGACTGTGCAGGGCCAGGGTAGAGAGGCTTTGGGCCCATGGGCTGGTCAGGCGAGTAGTGATTGGGCTGTATCTGTTGTCATGCGGCCCGTATCATTATTTCACCAACTGCTCACAGCGTGGTGTGTCTTCTGTCTGGAAACAAAAATTGTGACAAACCCAACGTCAAAGCCATGATTCCTCTTCTACAAAAAGAATGCAAACAACATTTTGGCTCTATTTCGCATAACTTCACCGACATGAGCTTTTGTGAGCTTTTTTTTTTTACCAAATACCTTTTTTCGAAACAATTTCACGGGTGAAGCTTTTTTTTTTTATGCTGTCACAGAGAAATGAAGAGAGGTGAAGCTGAAAAAAAGTTGTGTTTCATAGTTCTCTTCCTCATTTCCCACTTTCAGCTATGTATAAAGCTGTTGGTAAAACTATTTTGCCAAACAGTACTTCTACAATCACTTAGCTTCAGCGAAAAGCTGCATATGATACTATTTAAAAAAAAGCACTTTGATAGTGAAGCTAAGTTGTGCCAAACAAGGTTGTCTCTCTTCTACATGTCCATGGTGAAAGTCACTAGACCAAATGTGAAACCTTGCCATACCATAATTTAATCCCTAAAGACACCTCTAGTGTCTAAAAAATAACTGGTGCGCGGTTCTAAATTATAATTCACTCACTTTAAATTTATCCTAAACCAAATACTTCTACCCTCGACCAAGTTTATACTAAAATGAATCAGCATCTTCTTATTAAATACTTCAACCCTCCATGAAATATGTTGCATTAAATCTATATATGTTATTTTTTTCTGAGAACTTTATCAAAGCTATAGAAGTTTAACTTAGGACAAAGTTGAAGTAAAGTATACTATAATTTAGAATGTTGGGAATATAACCTGATTGATTCATGTTAGCGAGGTCGCTGCAATCCTGATGTGAGGTGAGCAAATTATTACTACTGAAAAGGTGGCATTTAGTAATTTTGAGTGAATTATAAAATTCACTTTTCTCTAAAAAAATGAGATCTAGAAATAATATCTTAACGCAAGTGCTTCTGCCTCCAGCTCGCTGTACCTTAAAAGCAACAGTATAATAAAAGTGTTTGCTTGGAACCCAATTCACAACCATGCGACCGGAATGACGCTCAACGATTCTCAGTGCGCATAGTGGGAGGAAATATAGCGAGGAAATGACCCGGCACGATGGGCTTTCTTTTCGCACTAGTAACCAATCGCCCGAAAAAGAATGCATTTCTTACAGGAAAGCACCTGCTCCTGCTTTCCCTTGCTTCAGAATAGTGCTATCTATCGCAGGAAACAAACATTTGAAGATAGCTGTGTCTCACTCTCACTCACTATTTGGCAGGAAAATAAATATATAGCAACTTTCCTTCTATCTAATGAACTATACTAATTCTTTACCAACTGGTAGATAAAAAAATATATTTGCAGAACATGGAAATATATGCTCCTCGAAATGTACTAGTTGTATACAGCAAGTGGAGGTAGACCCCAAATACAATACTTCCAGCAAAGGCTACTCCATCCAATTATTGGTGAAGCAGCAATGAAGATCATCATATCTCTGAATTTAAGAAAGTGCTAAATCCGAGAGATAATGCTTACCCTGATTGATTGTGAGTAGGGCATGCTACATCAGAGGTCAACTTAGGTTCATTCATGGCACAGAACCATGGATAACCCATGGTTTCTCATAGCAGATAAGGCCGGCAACCTGGCAGTGCCTGCTGGATTGTTCAACAGGGGTAGCTCAGTAAAGGGCTACCAGTTTTTAAGACTTTTAAGAGATCAACACCGCAAATGATTTCTGACCAAAGAACCCTTTGCATTTTTGCATAAGTATAGCTTTCAGAATCATAGAGGTCCAACTTTGAATCAGTCTCCCGTGCACATGTACACTAATACAGTAGTTACGTATGGTATGAACACAGAGGATGCCAAAAAAGGTCAAAGAAAGTTGACCAATTGGTCGCTATTTTAGTTATTAATAATTGAACAAATCCTCTTGTACATGAACATCTTATGGCACTGCTTCGGCATCCTCCAGGGGGATCTCATCGTGATTCAACTTGGATGCGCCGAGATCCCAAGCCCACCCAGTGCTTCATTGATATTGTACAGTAGCAGCTGGGAGGAGTGGCATAGGCCTTCAAGAACCTCTCTCTCCTCTCTCTCTCTCTCTCTCTATACGTTTCTTTCTCTAATCTAGTACTAGTATGGCTGACCTATTTACACACATGATCTCCAGATCCTGCCCTCCAAAGATATTACTATGACAGATACGTCGTCATGGTATCGCCGACGGTCGCCGTGTGGTATCTCGATCAATTCGTGAAAGTCCATTCCTGCAACCACAAGGCATGTGAAAAACAAGATCAGTGACTGATCCGAGCTAATTCATCTTGACCTTCCAGAAGTTCAAAAGTTAATGCACAACGACTACCAAACATACACGATATGACTTCAGTATACCTGCTTTGTTTGCAGCTCTGAAAAGAACTTCCTCCACCAGGTGCTGGGCAGGGTCGCCTTCAGGGGTTGTTGTGATGAACATTTCAACCTGAGCCACCGCCTCCTCGTTGGTGAAATATTGGTAAAGCCCGTCTGAAGATAGTATCAAGAATCTGTCCCTCATGCTGAGCCTATGGTGAAAGAGTGAAGGATTGCACGTGATGTACGGGGATGACCCGACATAATCTATTCTGAACATCTCCAGCAGCGCATCATTCCATTTGGGCTGTAAAAGCATAGCAAAGATTGTGAGTGCAGGAAGGAATACAAGAGTATGATATAAAGATGCAGCAGATGATACTAAGTGTTACTAGATACAAAAGGTCAAAGTTCAGGCATGTTGACTCAACTACCAAGATCATGTGAAAATTTTGGGTTGCTTGGCTTCATGGTTATCATCACAAACTTTCGTCTTATAAGCTATATCTCACTTCAGTTCTAAGAAAGAGCCTGCCCTCTTTCATTGTGTCATGATTGATTTGCAAAATGGATTACAGATAATAGTTTTTACTAGAACCGACACTATTTTCGCTTCAATGGAGAAACGTGCCTCCCTTCAAAGCCACTCCACTCGCTAACTTCCTGGCCACATTTCAGTACATTCTTTGCACTTGGACAGAAGCAAAAGAAACTTCATTTTCTCTGAGAGCAGCTTCTCCTTCACGTTTTCAGACTAGCTATACACATGGTGACTATGAAACTGAAGTAATTTATTCATTCGTTGAAAATTTTGTACATGTGACCATAAGCTTTAAAGTCAAGGTCAAGACAGTCTGTTTCAGTGTAAGATGGACATAATTTCCACTCCAAAGAAATTAGAATTGACAACGATTTAATCTTTTTTCAAACTTTGGACCAGATATACCAGTTCCTGCTTTCCTTTTTTGACCTTTGATTAATTGAGATCTGAATAACTATTTGTTGACCAAGAACCACAGCAAAAGTGTCATATTTTGCACCTGATATAATGGGACTAGACTGTTTCCCTGACCCTAGAAATTTATCCTTCCAATTGCATGATCATAATCATCTAAACAAAATAATTAAGTGCAGAGCTGATGTAATCAAATTTAAACTAACCTGTTTCAAGAAACCAGCTCCAAACGCTCTCGTCACCTTAAGCGAGCCCTTCACACGGTCCTTGGAGATTGCGGTCGGGTCATCAGGATGCTCGTTCCGTATTCTGCAAACTTCCTGTAAACAGGCAACGTGACATGAGTTACTGTGAGATCGGATCATCAAAAAACTGTCACCGAATGACTCAGTTAATCTTGACTCAAACTGTGAATCAATTCAGTTACCTCTCGCACTGACGTGCTATGTTCTGATGTAAGCTGCACAGCTGACAAGAGCGGAGTGCCATCCCCAACCAATCCATCGAATGAACCCTCACTGATCTGCTCGAGATCAACACTGTCCATTGTTCCCAGGACAGCCCGGCTGTCACCAACATTCATGAGGTACATGTCCTCCCCTTTCATAAGCATGGCTAGAACGCAAGAGCCCATAAGCGCGAGCTCCGGGAACTCGCCGACCATCTTATCGGCGACGTCCAGGTAGGCCTCCTCGGTTTTGCGAAGCGCGCGTGCAAGCGCCTTAAGCACGGCGAGGTGGTCGTTCTCGCTGCTGCTCCTCGGAGGGCGCTGAGTTGGCGGCTTCAGGCTGGAGCAGTCGCGCTCCCACTCGCACTTCCACCGCCGTTGGTCATCATCGGCGCCGCGCGGGGGTCTTGATCGGCGGGCGCGGCGGCGGTTGGCGGGCTGGTCCTGGTGATCTGAGGCCGTGGTGCTGGTCGGCTGGTCGGGATGTGTGTCGTGCTGCTCCTCCTGCTCGCACTGATCCCAGAGCAGGCCGCGGAGCTCTCGGTGGACGGCGGCGTAGAGATGGGAGACGAGGAAGTCCGTGGCGTCGGGACCGTTGAAGCCGTCGTAGATGCCGACGAACACCCAGCCCCGCTCCTCGGACACCACGATGTGGACGCGGTCCTCGCCGGCCTTCCCCTGCGCCCACTGCAGCCCGGCAGAGCTGGCGCCACAGGCGGCCGCGGCGGCTGCTGCGTCGGGCAAGCCGAGATCCATAGAATCCTGAAATTTTTCCGCCCGCGCGAGAAGCGCTCGGGTAAAATTCCGGAGGCGGCGGCCGCCGTGCGAGAGACTCCGGCGGAGCGCGGGCACGGCGCCTCCCATGCGGCCGGATGTGGCGGCGCCAGGGAGCGGGCCGGACATGAGCGCGGCGTCAAGGGGGCCCGAGAGGAACCCCTCTCTATGGGCCCGGAGAGGAACCCTCCGCCAGCGGGCGCGCAGATGGGCCCGGACGGGAACCTCGGGACCGGCTGCAGCGGCACGGCGGCGAACGACTCGGAGCTTTCGAACCCGGATGAGGCGGCCGCGGCCGACGAGGCCGTGGAGTCGTCCGGCAGCAGGAGGAGAACGGAGGTGGAGAGCGGCGTGGAGACGTTGGCGCTGAGCGCGGCCCCGGAGATGGCCCGGAACGTGGTGGCCTCCTCGGCCGTGGCGGCCGCCTTGGCGTCGGCGACGAGATCGTCGTCCGCGGAGAACGGCACGAGCACCTTATCCGGTCGGACGTAGCAGAAGGAGTGGCCGAGGCCCTCGTCGTAGGCGGGGTCGGAGGGGAGCGCGGCGGGCGCCACGTGGCGGCGGCGGCCGGCGGCGCCGCCGGCGCAGCAGAAGCAGGCGAGGGAGTTGCCCATGGCGGGACGGGAGCCGGAGGAGCAGGGGGGGGGGAGCGGAGCGGAGGGCTGCGGATGGGGGAGGGTTGGGTGGTTATAATGGGAGGAGCATTAGCTACGCTCTAGCCGCGGAGGAGGTGAGGAGAGTTGACTTGTGGGAGAGGGGAGAAGGGAGGAGAGTGGGTGGGGTTGAAATGCCCGAATAATTTAAGCTGGTTTCCACCTCTAGGCGTTGACTCGTGTGGGCGTCCGAGCCCGCCAGGCCGCTGCTGGGACCCTCCCGCCTCGCCCCGGTCCGCGCTGCGTCGTCGTGGGAGGCGGGGCCCACCCGCGCCTCGGTGCGGAAACCTGATGCAACCTTCTGTGTCCGCGTCCGTGTGGCCGCCTGTGAGGCTGAGGTGAGCCGCACCGTGCCGTGCTGCTGGTCCTTGTTTCTGTCTACACGGATCGGCTGGAAAAAAAGGGACATTTACTTCTTTTTTTTTTTTGGTTTGGGGTTTACTTTATCGTTTACGACTGGTCTGACCCAGCCGTTGGCTTTCAGTGTATCTGCCGCGTCCTTGTGCACGGTTGAAACTAGGTGAACTCGTGATTTTTCTCAAGAGCCGACAATCCATATTTATGTTGATGCATATAGCAGCATAATACATTCTTTTACTATGAGGCTAGCTACGACTATCCAAAAAGAGAACGACCGGATTGGATTGGACAAAATCACAAATACAACAACTAAAATAAAAACCTCCTCTCCATCGTGCCAACACGTGTCTAACTGTGTGTTATTTCAAATTCATTGCAAAAAAAAACTTATACTTAGCAGTTAAACTAATTGCTCGAATAGTGGTGCTAATATAAAGTTGTAAGACTATCTCCAACAACACACCCAAACACAACACTCATTCCACCATTTGGGTCACCCTTCCACCATTTGAGTCATCCTTCACGTAACCAAAATCTCACCGTGTCCAAAAGTTGAACGCAAACGCAAAAGAAGTAACCCATTGCATGGCTTCATCCCGCCACTGCCAACGGTGTAGGTCCTGCCCCACCCCGACGGCACCTCGAGCTCCCATCCCGGGGCGGCGGCGCTGATCCGACTCCCTCCGCCACCGCGGCGACCCTCCGCCTCGGGCAAGCGTCGCCGCAAGATATGCTCCGCCGCGCAGGCGGGGCTGTGCGAAGCGAGCCACCTCGAGCGAGCGGGCTTTGCCTCTGGTGAGAGCCACATCGCGTGGGCTCCGCTGCGGGTGAGCACCGTCGCCGCGGGCTTGGCAGTCTTTGGCGTGATACTTTTCACGCCTATAGGAGGAAGAAGGGGTCCGATGGACGTGTCGCCGCTTCCGCATCTCGGGTAGGTGGTCCTGCCCCGACACTTGCTCTGCTTTCGGTTACACTCGTATTTGGGTTGAGGAGAGAGAATAGCGATATAGGATGTATATTTGTCTTTCCTCTCTCCTTCTCTGCAAAATGCATGATTGGATCGTCTGCTTTGAATGCATGATTGGATTGTCTACTTTGCTAGATATTATATTTTTCCTATTCAAGATCCAAAATGGTTTTGGGTCACCGAATGAGTGGTCTCTTGGAGATAGTCTAAGGGAAGCTTTATTGTTCAACGTACCGTAAGGTCAATTACGTGTGAACACAAAAACAAGGTTCCATAACTTTAGTGTATACATCGATTTGTGGAACCCACCTATAGACAAAAAATTTTCCTTCCTGGTTTGCCTTCATTCTTGTTTGTTCTATTGGCATGGAGTGCAGCGACAAGTGTCTTTTATCGTGTTTAGTACAATTTTGGTAGAAATCAATTTTGGCTCAGACAGCCATGCATTTTATCTTGGCTTAGTACGATTTGGGCTCATATGCTTGCAATGTTGATGATGTGGGACAAAAACTGTGAGAATAATCTATCTTTCGGTCATTAAGCGAAGAAAGCTAGAGCTTTAAAAGTGGATTCGAGTTTGACAAATCGCGCACCGCTGAGTCGCATTTGACGAGCAACACTCGTGTCACGGAACCACAACACAAGAAACAAAAATGGGCAGGAGTACGAAAGAACGACCACGTGCCTTCCAGAAAGTCAAAACCAGGCAGTTTTCTGGGCCTTGCACAGCCGCGCAGGAGACGGACGCGAATGGGACGCGTGCTGCTCACTGTGCTCAGACTCGAGAGCTCCAACCAAAGAAGATCCAGTCGTCAGCGCACCCGGGACGATCGAGTGTCCAGCGGCGGCCGGAACGAAACGGCCGTCTGGAACCGGCGCTCGGCAGCCGAGCCGTGGACCTCGCGACGACGACGCGATTGCCGCGTGACCCCAACCCAAGCCGACCCGGCGTCCCCTGCGCCGAAACCGCACGGAACAAGCGTGTGCTACTGGGGCAGGTGGGGAAACCGGCCACGCCACATCTGGGGCTCGCGGACCGCAGCCCGTCCGTTCACGTGGGCGCGCACGCCGCGGGTGGCTTGCCTGCCCGCCCGTGCCCGGCTCGGCGACGGTGCTTTCTCTCAGCGCTCGCTCGTCTCACTACGTTGTCCGGGGCCGTCGACCGCATGCCACTAGGCCAGGCCAGCCAAGAACCAACCACGCACGCAGGGTCAGCGGGGCGGGTGGATTTTTTGCCCCGTCCGTCGCTGGAAGGCTGCGACTGCGAGCTAGTGGAGGCAGGCTGCTGCCGTTTTAGGCTTTTGGAAAACGAAGGCCTCAGGCAGCCCCCACAAGGTGACAAGGTCCCGCGTTTGAGTTGGTCGCCGGTCGCACGCATGTGTGGCTGCAATTGCACTGCATGCGTCGCACTCATCGCTCGCTAACCTTGGAGTGATGAGTTCGTTCGGTCTTGGATGGGCTGAGCTGAGTCCTTGACTTTTTCTGCCGCGCGGGCAGGCATCTGATCTCATCTCATCATCTGAGAACTGCTGAATTCAGCTCAGGCAGTAGCCGGTAGCTCGCTAGCTCTCCTGCTGGCTTTTTGCGTGGCTTCCTGCTGTTGTTTCTTTCCCGTTTCGGGTGTCCGATCGAATAATTCAGCCACGGTTATTGGTGCGGCCAGCATGCAGCAGCATCTAGGTCTAAACCAGGATGAGTAGATCGTGCACTTCACATGGGCATAACACGCTACGTTCTCCGCAGGTCCAGTTGGATTCGATCGGCTGCTTTAGCTCGGGGTCCTGCACTACACGTCCCAACTTTCCAAAGGGCATCCGGCATCCGGCATCCGATCCAAATCCAAGTCAGTCGTTTTGGTGGATGCGATTATATATACTACTACTATATTGTATGCACGCCGCACGCGTGACAAAAACCACCGGTGATTCGCTTCACTTTCGTGACACTAGTATACTGGCAGCAAGACGCCGCCGCCCAAGACTGTACTCTGGCGTGTATTTTGGTACGTACCGTATATACATACAATACATATAGTACAGTACCTGACAAAGTTGCACTACAAGAATCGTCCGGCAGAAACGACATCCGGGGCGAGACTTGCAGCGTCGACGCAACAAGAACCGGACCCGGCCGCTTCCCTGGGTCAGAGGGAAACTAACGCCCGAAACAAGAGGCTCCCAGACAATGACGATGACGCGCGCTGTCTGGTCCTGTCCCGTGGAAACGAGGAACAAAAGGGCAAAAGGCTGTGGCGCGACTCGGTCGACACCTGGTAGGAGGAGCCGAGGCCGAGGCAGAGCAAGGCTACGACCTCCGGCTGTGGCTCGTGTTCGTCAGCTTCGTGTGGCTGTCAACCTAGGGCCGGCGGCTAAACTGTCACATTAATCGCCTACGAAGGAGTATAGGACTAGGACGATTCATTCAGCTTGCCCAGTCGTCAGCAGTGACACTTTCTCTTACCAGCAGTATACGTCGTTGGGACCGTACGCCGGTAGTATATGCCCGTGTATCTCTCATGCTAGCTGTCGGTTCGATTAATTCTAGGGTCGTGCTCGTCATGTTTCAACTTTCAAGGTAAGGGTATCGTTATCCATCCAATTTAATAAAGGATTAGTTTAGTTAGTATATATATTACTGTAACAAACAGAGACAGTAACGTTTGACACCGTTATGGCCAGTACGCCGACACCCAAACTCGTTACTAGAACACTCGTCTAAACAGGCTCACGAGAAAGACGGACGGACGCTTTGCATTGCTAACTATCCATCCGCAGCAGACCTTCTTCAGCTTCCATTCCATAATAACCAGGCGCGTGTGCGGACAAGAACCGTAGCGAAATCCTGTGGTGCATGTCCGAGACGGGCAAGAGAGAAGAAGAAGACCTTGGCCTCCGAATCTTGGTCGCCAGACAAAAGCACACCCTGCATCATATCACGGGAAAAGCCAGCAAAGCCCCGGGTGATCGAGCAGCCAGCAGGCGGCAGCCAACCCAAACACCTGATCCAGCAGGCAGCAGGAACGGAACGAAACGACCGCGCCGCGCCGGCGAGGCGATTCCCACGCGAACCTGAGTCCCGGACCCGTAAGAATCGCTCGCACCGTCTGTCCATCTCCATCTCCATGCATCATATCCCGCATACGGGCGGACGGGTAGCGAGCGGGGCAGGCAGAAGAATCCGATTCCCACCCGGCAACCGGCATCGCCCGGGTCGTTTCGACGGAGGTTTCCATCGATCGATCGTGGCCTCGTGGACGCTTGTTAATGGCGCGAGGGGCCCCGTGCGGGGGGGCCTTTATCGTTGACCTGCAGATGGTGGTACCACAGTGGGGCACGGAACTGGGATGGAATTGATCAGACATCAGAGTGTGCGCGCCCATGGACTTTGGGGCCACCTCCCGGACCCTTTCCGTCGCCGTCGCCATCGTCACCGGCGGGCGCTGCCGCTGCCGCTGCTGCTGCGAGCCGAGCCCAACGATCAACAACCAACAACTCCCTGCTACTGCTCGTGCTGGATCAATGCAATGCAACATGGGGCCAGACCGCCAGCAGTAGCGGCACTGGGGGAGGGCAAGACGGTAGTAGTAGTACTGTATGGTATAAATTTCAAAAAAAAGTACTGTATGGTATCGTTTGAATTCTTCCGTGTCCTTTCGTTGTTTTCTACAGTAATTAATTAATCCATTCATTCAGTTCGACCCCTGCTGAAAAGACCGAGAAGAGTCAATTAGGATCCCCTTGTGCAACTTACTGCAAGTACTGCTGACACAGACAGCAGAGTTGTGCTGCAGCTAGTTGGCAATTTTTGTACAGACTAATACTACAGACTACGGAGGCAAAGGCTCTCTCTCTCGGTGAAAATCGTAGCAACATACTAGTACACTCCAACTGCAGAGGCAGACGGCAGACAGCATACAACACAGTGTAGTGTTTGTCACTTTGTCATGTTGCTGACGAATCCTAGTAGATGGAAATGGAACAAAACAGAGGGCACTTTACAGTGCAGCGAACTCAACCTAACACGTGCTGGATTGGAGGACTGCAGATGCCATCGCCGGCTCACCACAGGCAGCAGTTAAGTGCCATGTGATCTAGTAAGAAGAAGGTCACTTGCTCTCTTATGAGCCAGCCTCTTTTCATGCAGTGCTGCAGTGGACCTCTCGCTTTGCTTTTGCCCTGTTCCGCAACCGGTCAAACCCCAGATGCCGGGAGCCAAGAGGCAAGTGGCCAACCATGCAATGCACCACACCAAACCTTGGCGTTATGCATGCCCATTGCCCAAGCGGCCCCCCCAACCCTTCCATCTCCGTAGGTCCAGGCAAGAAGATTGCACAATTTCAGGCACCGTTTGCATTGGAACCCAAAACCATTTCACACAACCTACAAACTCATTTTTTTAAAAAAGGTTCCTTTGTCAAATCCGCATTTCTAAACAAAACCTAGTATCTAATGGGGGGGGCGAAATATGAGACCATGCGTCACTCTTTATTTAGGTGGTGGTGGTGGTGTATGCGTATATTCAATGTAGAGTAGATGTACTAACCTGTATTTGGTTTGGACTTTAATGGGAAAGGTAGGATATGGCGCATTAAACATCATCGTGACATCGTTTTGACTTTTTGTTTGCATACTCCTATACATTTGCAGAGATTATATATACACACACAAGCTATAAAACATCGTCAGCTTGCAATCAATTTGGATCTGCTCACCAACTCCTAAATTTATATCCCACCTAAATTTCAAGCAAGTACCCGTTGCAAAAATCAAAAGACGACTGACAAAAAAAATATTAATTGGAGTACGGCTAAATCAAAACCAGTGCAGGGGCGAGAAGCACAAGTCAAGGGCATAATGTGTTGCCATCCTAAATTATGGCGAGTTGACGCCAGACTGTTCCAAAAAATAACCAAGGCAGGAAATGTAGTACTAGTAGTGGTCTTTGGACCGGTGATTAAACAAGAATTAACTGAGTGCTGGCACGCAACCACTATGCATCATGCTAACATGGATTAGGTTGATCCTCACGTAGGCATGCAAATCAAACCCTGAAGAAATTATTTTTCAAACATGATACGTTTTTTTATTATATATGTAAAGTCTGCACTGCATAGGAATGCTCTGCGCCGACTCAGTATTAATATATGATTATATGAACTATTGCATTTTAATAGTGAGGTTGTAGTCAGAGGCTTATGCATGGGAAACGATTTTTATAAATCTTGTAGTTTGTGCATGTAACCAGAAACTGATCAACTCATTCCTACTTGAGTACATTACGAAATTAAATAGGCACTGAGTGGAACATGTGCGACGGAACCGGTTATTAAAATTTTGAAACCAGGGAGCCTAAACATATTTGCATTGATTCCGTCCCTTGCCAGATGAGGATGAAGATGTCATGGACTAAGGATCAACTAGTTCTGTTCGCTTAGTGTGGGGTTTTAAGAGTAACATGTATGTGTTTTGAAGTTTGATTCTAGCGTTAGTAGTAGCTATCTTATGCTTCGTTGGTTGCTGACGCATGATCTTTTCAGATATATCTTTTATGAGTTTGTTGGTTTGCTGCTTGAGGAAAGTGATGCATGGCATTCAAATAGAAATGATAAAGTTTTTTTTTTTGGACGTTGAGGCCAAATCATGTACGGGTACCGGTGAAAGTTCAACAAAGGTGCTGACTTTCTAAATTGCAACAATATTTTTGAATTCCTTTCTGAACTTTTTAAAATTGATAATCAATATGGAGCCAGAATCTCAATCCACACACTAATTTGCAATCTACTTGAAGAATTTAACTCTGCACAGGTAGGCTACTCAAGCCGTTTCTGTCCCTCCACTGGTTGTGTGTTTTGGTTGTCGTCCTGCAGTGTTGCGGTCAGTGTACGTAGTTGCCCTCACTCTGGTATGTCGAAGCATGAGGCCAGGAAGCTGCCATCAGTGGAGCCAGGAAGCTGCCATCAGTGGCGGCTCCAGCGGGTAGCCCATTTAGGTCCAGTACTGCCCTTAATTTTGGCCCAAATTTTTTTTCGTACTACTATGCAGCCCATGAAAATTTTGGCCCACACACTGAGATGTCAGTCATCGCGCGATCCCCCCAACACTGACGCGTCCGCTTCCAACGCGAGGTGAGGTCGCGACTCCGTTGTGCGTGCGACCGGCGACTGCCGCCTTACACCTCGGCCGATTCCTCGCGGCGCGCGGCCCCGCTCCCGCCGTTAGCCTCCCGTCCACCCCACCCCCGCCCCGCCGCCCGGCCTCGCCGAGTGGCACCCCTGCTGCCCGTGGGCCGTGGCCCTGCGTCTCCGTGGGGCGTGGCCGCGCGCTCCTCCACCCGCCAGTCCGCCGGCGTTGGGCGCGCCTCGCAGCTGGCCGGGCCGGCCGGCGGCCGCCCAGTCCACCGTGTGCCTGCCTGCCTGCTTCCCTGGTGAGTGCTCCCGAGCTTTAGGGTTTGGAAATCGGTTGGAGAATGGAGAATGGAGATTGGAATCATTGGACTATAAATTGGATTTAGGGATTGTGAATTCGTGAGACTAGAATTGAATGAAATCTGTTGTCATTTTCCATGAAATTGTGGCTAAAACCTTTCTAGGAAATTTGTGTGACTAGAACCTTTCTATGAAATTTGTGTGACTAGAAGATTTTAAATCTATTATCACAATTTGGTTAATTTATACTCATACATACCAAACTTTTTCCTTACTGTATCACATGCGAAAATTTAGACTAGGACTACCCTTGTTTCAAAGCCTGGGTCCGCCACTGCTCAAACTCTCAAGTCCTTGAGCTGTGGAAGACTCAGAGCACTTGCTAGAGGACCTGCTCGCCCGCTCTGGTGTCCCAGCAGATCGTTTTTTGAGAAAAAAATGCTATTGGATATTGTTAGGGTTAAATATAGTTTCAGAGATTCATCCTTCGGAGATTTTGATTCTCACCACACTAGAAGATACTAGGGATAGATTAAATCATGGTAATCAATTAAGGGCCACCAGGTTTCTTCTGGCATGTTAAAAAGCCCCAAAGCTCCGACTTGTTCTATAATCTATTAATACTCATTTCTGGTCTCGTTCAACATGTTACATAGCCCCATAATAATATTGCATCTTTAATGTTTAGTGGCATTGATATACCCTCCGTGCCGCTTGTATATGTTGCCTGTTCATGCTGAAACTGAACTAGTTCACTGAAAATAAAATTACTTAGGTCACTATGATCATGATGGATTAGGGTCCAAATGAAATGAGATTTTTTTTTTTAGCGTCATGGCATCACCTTCTGCATTTATTATGAAAAAGCATCCTTTAATTTTGTATTTTGGGAATAATGGCGCATCTTATACTGAGTGCTTGAGCCACACGGTTGCCCTTTTTTGAGCTATTGATGAAAGGAAAGTGCTTATTGCTTCAATGAACATAATTAGGATGTGTGAATTTTCATGGTTCAACAATATTCAAAGCCTTCCAAGCATCCATCTTCCTCTTTTGATGTTTTACCTTATACATAGTCATCTACTGATTGATAGTCCTGAGAAGAATTAATGCGTCAATAATATACTCCCTCCATATCCTAATTAGATGACGTTTAGGACATGAGTCATCTACTGATTGATAACAAAACAACATAGTCCTGGTCAGAAGAATTAATTGCTACAATTTTTGCATTTTGCATGGGTAGTACTACTTTTCCAAGAGACGATGCGTGCGAGGGGCACGAAATACTAGGGGCCCCCATATTCCCCAAGAACGCCGTCTTTTGTGCCAACCTCAAAAAAAAAAAAAACGAAATACTACCACACCCCCCCCCCCCAAAAAAAAAAAGAGTTTAGAAATGGTTGGCGATAATGTGAGACAAGGCAAACATCGACAATATAATACTTCAAAGATTTTATTGTACCAATTTTTATGGACGATGCGATATTCCTATGATGTCAATAGAGGTTCCTGTTTTGAGTTGCCTGTTGCAAAGACCGTAGCCAGAAGAAAAGGTGTTTACTTGAGCAGATAAGCTGAGATAGTGAGATCAAAGCAGAAAAGTTCTTCCTTTAATGAACATGTTTGCACCAGTGGACATTTTCTTCCTTCTTGTCCCCCCATGGATGACATCACTGCAGCAAACCTTGGCGCTGTCATGGCTTCCAGTTTTCCACCACTACTCTAGGATTGGCTGTTGGCCTGTTGCAGCTCGGTGTGTCCTAGTGGTGTTGGAAGAAGTAACACCATACCTTCTGTAGGGCTCTTGACAACTAATTGTTACTGTTATCGTAACAATGGTGAAGTTAGAGGGTTATTTTTCATAATGCAATGAATGCTGAGTGTTAAGAGTATATTTGGTTGTTAAGGATATATTGTAACCCTGTACTGCCATGTGTATCGGGGAGACATCTTGACCAAGTCTTGTAATCTATTTATATCACTATAGGGCTCAATGCAATACATCCAATGCATTATACACAGTCCTTCCTACTTTCACACTAAATCCTTGTGCTATTGGCTTGTAAATTTCTCAATGTTAAAAAAAAAATCTAAGACATTTGTACATGTAGGCACATACCGTCCTACATTGCAATGATTAGAAGATGTGATGGTTGTTTAATTTTTGAGAATTTGTATCAATCTTGGGCATACTTGATTATGGTGATTGTACATGTGCGGGAATAATCTTGTACTCAAATTACTCTATTGTCTTTCTCCTTTTCTTTGTTACTGAAGAGCTCAGCAATAAAGTCTAGTGCATTGTGTTTTCAGGTAGTATTAGTGATTTTGAATGGCTTCGGCAAGAAAAGTAAGAAACACGAATAAGCGTTATGCCAAAATCAATGAAGACTGGCCGGATAAAGATACCACAAGTGTACCTAGAAGTAAAGTGCGAGTAAGTACATGTGAAAATCAACATTTTTTCTTCTCACATGCATATTTTTCTTCATTTTTCTTATCCTGCAAAGAATGTAACTTATTTCTATGTGATTATATGACATGGTAGTATTCTGTGGACTATCAGTTAATAGTTTTTTTTCTAGATATCATATGTTTTCAAGGAAAAATTTGGTTTCAAGCATGGTTTTGGGTGCTGCCATTGATTTAAGTAGTTAGCAGTACCTTCGCTTTGTCATTGATGACTGATAAAAGAAAAACTCATTTGCAGAAGAAAAAGTTATCAGACATGCTTGGGTCTCAGTGGAGCAAAGATGAGCTCGAGCGCTTCTATGGTGCCTACAGAAAATATGGAAAAGATTGGCGAAAGGTCTGTTTTTAATCTTTTATTATAGACATCTGATACAAGGGAAATGCATCAATATGAGTTGCACTTTCCCTACATTCAATATGTTAACCTGAGAGTTAATTTATCTACTCTGATACCTATTTCAGTTTAATGATTTTTGTTTCACTTTTTAGGTTGCTGGTGCTATCCGTGATAGAACGTCTGACATGGTGAAGGCTCTTTACCACATGAATAAGGTAAATATTGGGCTGGTCACATTATACATCTGCTCCCTTTCCATTTGATAACCTAAATTTCTATAGACCAGTTCAATGGATCAAGGTAGCAATGGTTCATTTGCTTGATTTCATATTTTTCTGCCAAATTCACAACTATGTTCCTATATACGCTTTATTGTGCTAAATTATTATTTGGCATATCCAGGCATATTTATCTCTTCCAGAGGGAACAGCAACTGCTGCGGGCTTAATTGCAATGATGACCGATCACTACAATATTCTGGTGAGACTATATTTAAGTGGTCAAAAACTATGGGTATTACTATGGGTATTACTATTTCCATATATTCTTCAATCTTTTCTCTAATATGTGAAAAATCGTGAGTAGACATTTTTCTCCTTATCTGTGTGCATCTTTGTGACCATGGGATTAAGAGTAATAACATTAGCACTTCCTCAAAAACATTTGTTTTGCTTCTTATTATATGCAAAATCAGTAATTAGTTCTGCATCACACAAATGCGATCTAGAAATATTTGCTGCACATGAGTAAATGAATCGAATTGCCTTGCTGGGATCAACTCCTTATGTGATGGGGTACGTGATTTCAGCATCTTTGAATTACATTTCAGAATAATGCTATATGCATCAGTTACATTTATTGAAAATACTCACAAGGAAATCTGTAATGGACTGTAGGATGGAAGTAACAGTGATCGAGAAAGCAATGATTCACCAAAAGTTTCTAGGAGGCTACAGAAGCGTGGTCGTGCAAAACTTCAATCTGTGTCTAAGACATCTGATACGCATTATACTGATCTGTTGCAACCTCAGCCTGCTTCGTCGAGCTATGGATGCCTTTCTTTGTTGAAGAAAAAACGTTCTGGAGGTAATTTTGACATATTCCTATGTAAATATGCCTGGTTTTTGTAACAGGACAGGGGTGATGTTTTGTACAACTAGGAAAACATACAAAATCTTTGATATTATATTACTTGGCTGTGTGGGAATCTGAGATATACAGAATTGTATGGAACAATGGTTTGGTTTCACAAATGCAATATTATGGGAGCTAGTTCTAGCAGGCCAATGAAAATCAGCGTTTTTTTTTTCCTCCCTCTTCTGTCACTCAACTCGTAGTCAACATTGAAATGCTTTGGTTGCTACAACTTGGAGTATGCAATTTAGTTCGCTTAGAAGAATTTGGTCCTATTCAATACCAGAATGCAGATATAACAATTGTGGATTCTGCTTACTTTGTTAAGCTCAACCTGTTAGTCATTTTGGCACTAGGCTTTTAGGCAGCAAAGTATCAGTCAATTGACATCTTGACTGGACAAGCATCTTCTTAAGTTTGGATTTACAATAGTATGGAGTTAGTAGTGCCCTAAATCTATGGCTATGCTTCCTATCCTGTTTTTGAAGCCACTAATATGAATATCTTTTGATGATCATAAATCTGATATTCTGATATAAGACCCTTCAGATAACAATCTGGATGCTAGCTATGATCCTGCCAAGTATCACTCATGCAGATGGCATAATCTTCTGTAGCCTTGCAAGATCTCTTTTTGATTTGCTATTACTAGTTTACTACTTACTAGGCATTTGAGTTATGTCTGATTTTCTTGTTCTTGAACATGTCATCTATTTTTTGTACCATGAAGCTATTATCCTTAAATTAATTCTGCAACTTATTCTAGAGCAGAAAAGAACCATCTCATTCCTTAATCTGGCTAGTCTTGGTGTCAATATAGTCCCTCTGCACTTTCTTTTTGCAATGAGATTTGTCTCTTTCAGCAAAGTGAATTTTATCACAATTTTGTTTTGTTTTTTTTTTTGACCGAAGTTTTTATTTTTTTTTAATTTTTTTAATGCAGATCTGTTTAAATTCGCTCCCACGAGGACAGGCCTGCTGGATGCTACTCAGGTGCTCTAACCACTAGGCTAGAGCCCCTTTTCGTGCATGTTTTGTTTTGTTTTCTTAAAACACTTGTTTTGCCTGTTTTTTCGCAAAACCTTTCATGTTTGCACCTGATTTATGTGGTTGCATCATCTTCCTTCAATATCAAGAACTTATAATTGCTTCTGAACATGGGCTTTTCACTTAACTGAAGTTAAGAAGGAAGTACTTGCTTTTCATCAAATGAATCACCTAGTGCTGCTGTAACATCTTTCTAAAAAGAGATGATAAAGCTTTGCTTTCCTCAAATCTTGATAATGGGGTTGATGTCTTGAAATCTTTCTAGACCTATTTGTAGGGAACAGGCCACGTGCTGTTGGGAAAAGGACTCCAAGAGTACCTGTTGCAAGCATGTACCATCGAGATGACAGGGGTGCATCAAATAGGCAAGCTAAACCTGATGCTAACAATGGTGATGATGAAGGAGCTCATGTTGCTGCACTTGCTCTGGCAGAGGTATATCAAAGAGGAGGCTCACCTCAGGTTTCCCATACTCCTCGTAGATCCGGTGATCATATGTTCCTGTCTCCTGCTAAAAGTAGTGACAAAAAAGTAAGAAACTAGAATTATATGCCTCCTCCCATTTTTGTCAGTCACTCATTTAGTAAAGTAATTGCATGATGAAGATACCTGTATGGCATTTGCAGAATGCTGACTCAGAGATGGGAAGCTCAAAGCTGCATGGATTTCAGTTGGATGCTGATTACCCTGAAGGTAGCTTGGGAAGTAGGGAAGCTGAGACTGGCGATTATACCAAAGGTGCATCCTATTTGATAGCTAACAAAGGATCTCCATCTAGCAAGCCTCAGAAGAAAGTCAAGAGGCCTCAAAAGAGGAGAAAAAAAGCTGTACGCAAAACGGGTGAACAGTTTGAGGATGATAGAGAGGCTTGTAGTGGTACTGAAGAAGGGCGCAGCATGAAAAAGGCAAAAGAGGAACCAGAGCTGGAGACATTGGGAAGCAAAACTGCATGGCCATCTAGCACATCAAATAAAAGAAGTCGCCAACTCTTTTTTGATGGTATGTTTTCTGTAAATGAGCACTGAAATATCCAAATGACAATACATGCCAGCATTCTCTTTGGTCATGTATGAATTGAAATTGAGTAATATTTTCTGTTGATTTGTTTAATTTCTTTTCATTGACTGTACTGCACAATATTTTCTCGATATGTGGAATAGAAATACAGAGAATTAAAGCAAATGTGCCCTATATTATGGAATGAGAATTCCTTCTAGTGTGAAAAGGAAAGTTTCAGGATAGTGAACAAGCATTTAAAAAGTGTAGGGTACTTCCAATTTGTGGGATGGAGAAAAGAAACCTGTTTTGAGTCATCTTTGTCATGTTCCAAATTCTTTTTAGGATATCGTTTGTCTTATGTGTGTATTGCACTATAATATATAACCTGGGAAACATAAATAGAACTATACATTTTTGTCAGGTATCATACTGAGTTTTTCCCTGCCATAAATATGTCCTAAGTTTTTTTTTTTTTTTTTAGTCATTTGGTTTTGGTATACTCATGCTCTAATACTTTAGTGTGATGCTTATTTAATTTTAGGATAATCTGTTGGTTCTCGCTTTCTTTACACATATACAGTACTAACCATCAATCCGCCCTTGTTTTGCAGATGAAAGATCAGCTCTAGATGCATTACATACTTTAGCTGATCTATCTGTGAATATCCTACAACCATCTCCAGTTGTTGAATCTGGTTAGTCTTATCTTATGTTATATTTCAATTTGTGTTATATTTAAAATACTACATTTTGATGCAACCCATTTTGTTCCGTTACCATATTATTTTCTTCTTGTACTAAATCGAAAGATGGCAGAACAATGCAATGTTTCACCTGCCGCTCTTCTGTCTCTAATTTGCATAGAGGTTTGGAATGTTTATAGTTTATAGACATTCAAAGGGATTAAACTTGGACCATGCAGTTTTTAATCTTTTTTTTGAATAGCTCGATGGATGGAGTTGCATCAATCAATGCAGCCCCCCCTTCCCACAGTCCACACAGACACCCACAAAAAAGGGAGGTAGGCCCTATTTGGATGGGATATTAACCAGCATCTACATGGTTTGTTCGGACATATAGAGGGCCCGTATCCAGGGCAAATATGGATCAGAACCATCTGTCACATCCCCCTGTCCTTCAAATGTTTGCAGTCTGATAATTTAATGGCCACATTCTGAAATTTTGTACTGTCCCTCAACAAAAGTATCAACTCAATTGATGTCACAAAACATATTTAGCCTAATATACACCATTATGTTCCTTAACTCCATGCATATTGATGAATATTTTGTGTTGTAATAAGCATAAATTTTGTATGTGAAATCCCACAAAAATACATATAAAGTGTTGAAAAATTAGCAGCCATCAATATTTTTTTAATGACTTTGTTCATCCTTTTTAGAGGTGGCTCATCTACTAGCAGGCACCACACTGCTGCTTGCCTTTCCCTTTTTATGACATTGCTTCTATTAATTATAGTGTTATTAATGGCGCCCCTAATGAATTTTCAGAATCATCAGCGCAGATTAAGGATGAAAACAAAGACAATGATTCTGACGGAAAGCCTGGTATACCTGCAGCAGGCTTATCGGTGTATGAGCAGAAAGATAACTCCAAAAGTACATCAAAGAAACTAAAAAAGCAGTCAGAAATGGCAAGCACTGATATGGTTAATAGGAAAAAAGGCAAACTTGCTAAAGATACTAATCATGATGGGAGCACCACTTCTGAAGTAAAGCAGCAAGCTTGTACATGTGGTGTGAAAACAGAAAAAAAGAAGAAATCTTCCATGGGAAAGGTACTTCAACAATTATATATGTTCAACATTTTTTGCAATGCTTGCGCGATAGTTGAAGGATATAAATTATGTGTTCAAGTTTATAAACTGCAGATAGTATTTTAGGGACTGGTTTCAGTGTAGTCTATATGCTGGTATTGATTGCTATATTCTCATATGGTAATTCTATTAGTACTTTAACCATTGCACCTTCAACAATGCCTTTCCATTGGTGAATATGGTGGTCAGGATGGTGATTGGAGAAGTAACTGTCTGGTGTGCTGCCTGGGCTAGGGATGTCAGGAACTTTGGGTCCTGGGATTAGTCTAGTTTTTTTTGCCTTCCCCAGTTTCCATAGTACTAGTGGTTGTCTCTCTCCTGTCCGTAGCAGGATTGTTCTAATTAACTAGCGTGTTTGTGTTGTGTTTTAGGTGCTTTTATTCCCTGTTTTTGAAATGACATGCCCCATGCCATTTGAGAAAAAAAAATTCTTCTTCAAGTACTCACAATTTATGTTTGTGGTTGTGTATTATTGGATTTATGTCTTTCTTATATCAAACTAATGTGGATATTTATATAAAATTTGCACACGCAGCTTGAAGGCAGGGCTGCAATATCACTCTCACTGTGAAAGCACTACTACTGTTTAGTAGCTGCTATATTCCAATATGCTAATTTTTTTTTCTTAACACACAAGAGAACTGCATTTTGCATTAGAAAGAGAATGAAGTTTGTTACATCTGCTCTGTCGCAGTTTTAGGTTACATATGCCCTTTTTCGATCATGAGTGACCATAGCCTACTAGTATTGGCATATGTTTATCTCAATCGTTCACTGCTCGTAGGAGTCACTGGGCAGATGGAGAGCATCCAGGTATCAAGGACGGCTAGGGTGTGGAACCCCTTATGCAAGTCCCCCCTCCTGTACTCCCCTCTTCCCTGTGCCACCGTTGGCTAAAGACCATGTCCTCAGGACTCCGCTTGAGCTCCTGCAGGCGGAACCTGCTGAAGGGTGCCACAAGCCCACAACTCTCTGGCGCATCATCTTGGTCACACAAGGGGCAACAGGCCACGTGCGGTAGACAATGTTTAGCCGGCCTGTCTGCTGTCCAACACCTGTTCAAAATTACTAGCCATGCCCACAGGAAGAATTTGTAGCACACAGGCACCCATGACTTGTGCAGTCTCTTTGCTGGTTCAAAGCCACTGTAAAACACCGAAACTTTCCCAGGGCTCGTGTCGCCACTGAAGCTCCGCCTCTTGCAGAAGGTCCCTGATGTCAGTATCTAGAGAGCGCTTTGGTATAGCGCAATCAGGTTGGATGCCAGGTCCGACAGATGGGACGCTGACCGTACAGCCACAGGTCCTTCAAAAACAACAAATGCTATTTTAAACTGCTATATTGTATATGTAGTGCCTTGAACCACTACTGCTATTCCGTCTTCTACCACCGCTATTTAGTGTCTTTCTATAGTTCATTTATGGTGTATATAAATTCTAATCTATGTGCAGATGTTGAAAGATGAAAAGAATATACCAAAAGATGACGAGAAGACTGAGGTAACTAATCCTTTCTGTTGCTGTCTTCTCATTATTGCTCCTGATAAACTTTTTCATGGGGGTTCAGTTTCAACTTTCCAACTGATCCGATTCTTTCCTTTTTGCATTCAGTTCTTATGTATTTATGCTTATTTGTTTGAAGAACCACCGCCCTATAATTAATTTATGTATTATAGTTTCCTAAAATTTTGGTGAATCATAGGACCACTCTGTAATTTTCATGGGACAGCCTCCCCCCTAGCCTTGCGCTTATTAGAGATGGGCTGGTGATATACTGATTTCGTTCATTTCTCAACCCCCCCCCCCCCCCCCACCCACCCACCCACACACACACACACAAAAACTTGTGGAATGCATTTCTCAACCAAATCTGGACAAGATTTTATTTTTGCTTATATTGGTTAGTGATGTAGTCAGCCTTAACCTTTTTAGTTTGATTGGATGACTATTAGTTTTAAAGACTTGGTTTGGCTATACCAAATCTGCTCTGAAGGTGTAAATATCATTTGTTGTTGCATATGCTGAATAAGTGTGTAGGCTAGATCACATATGTGTTTTGATTTGTAGACAGCTGCTAAATATAAACTTTTGAGAGTTCTGTCCATAGCTTCTTGCTATGCAGCTGTTTGTCATAGTTGTCATATTCTTATAAAAGGTATAATCCATTCCCTTTTCTGTTGGATATTGCTGTTTTGCTTTAAAGGCTTGATATCTTGTGAAACCATCCATGTTAACATGTTGCAATTTCATATTATTTACACTCGAATGATGTTTCTTTTCTCCAAGTCCAACACACAGGAGAGCTGCATATCATTTATATTAAAAAGAAAATGGGGGATGTTCTTTGGTTATATCAGAACATTTTAATGCATTACTTCATTATACACCATGTCTTCACTGAATAACTCTCTAGTTCTTTGGTTTTCTCAAATTGTCACCCACCCATGCACGGTCAAGTTTTACCCTCCTACATACCTCCTTATGCTTGCTGGGATGCAACATAATTTTTTTCTGTTATATCTGTATATTATAGGTTTCTCCTGAAGAAGAGAAGGCGTCCTCTAACAAAAGTAAGGATACTCATATTAGTCTAATTTTGAAACGAAACAAGTTCAGAGTACAAGGATGTTCTATAGCACATGCTAATTTTGTGAATGTAGCCATGGATATCGCAGAGACGACTACACAAGTTGCAACAACTCCTCAAGCTGACTTGATAGCAAAGGGTAAAAGCCGCCGAAAATTAGGCATTCAGAAATCATTAACTCAAGAATGTAAACCTGCCGAGGGTGCTGGCGATTCTGGAAGTGATAAATTGTCTTATTCTCTAAGCAATATTATTGATCTCAAGGTATTCCTTGCTATCTTGTTTAGTGTACTGGTCGTTGTGTTTCATTACTTGGCATGGGTAAAAAGTCATTTACTTTAACCTAACCTGCAGGACAAACTCTCTCATTGCTTATCATCACGTTTGCTCCGTAGATGGTGCATGTTTGAGTGGTTCTATAGTGCAATTGACTACCCCTGGTTTGCAAAGAGTGAATTTGTTGAGTATTTGAACCATGTCAAGCTAGGTCATGTTCCAAGACTGACTCGTGTCGAGTGGGGTGTCATACGAAGGTTCGTAAGCTTCAACTATTTTGTTAGGTTTAGTTGTATTTGTCCCCTAAGTGTAATGTTTTTGCAGTTCTCTTGGAAAGCCCCGTCGATTATCGAAGCAGTTTTTGCATGAGGAGAGAGAGAAGCTTGCTCAGTATCGTGAATCAGTCAGACAACATTACACTGAACTTCGATCTGGCGTTAGAGAAGGTCTACCAACGGATCTTGCACGACCTCTAGCAGTTGGGCAGCGTGTTATAGCCTGCCATCCGAGAACAAGGGAACTTCATGATGGGAATGTTCTGACTGTCAATCATAATCAGTGCCGGGTTCAGTTTGATCGACCTGAACTGGGTGTTGAGCTTGTGAAGGTCATCAGCTACAATCTCACCTTATGTTTTGATCATTTTATTGGGAGTTTCATTTAATGTCTTTTGACTTAAATGCTTTCAGCTTATTTGTGATTACCTGTACTCCAGATATCACCATGACTTGTAATAACTCCACTGTCCTATCTGGACATGCTCCATTGCTTGCCTAGAGCCTATAGAACACTGGGAATGAATAAAAGGGTTGCTTATCTCATCTCTTTTGGCCCTTTTTAGCCTTGGAGCCTCTTTAGTGTTACATCGCCTGAGAAGAGCCTGCCCTTGGTCCTCTGACCTGTATCCACAAATGCACATGAATGTCATGTTTCTGAACTTAAATTCTGAGAGTGATTTTCTTTATGTTTGTTCCTTGTGTTTCCCTTGTTATATCACATACTCTTCATCCAAGTGCTCTTGGTTTACTGTCTTCTTTGGTTGCTGTGCATATTGTGGAATCTAATTTATTCCATAGGATTTTTTCTACATCAACAGTAATACACTGTGTTATGCATCCAAAATGATGGAAGGAAAGTGCATTGTAATATCCACCACAAATGCTAAACCATGACATTACTTTTTTTGGGGGGTTGGGAATAATTTGCCTCAATGGGATCCATGCAGTCCATTATCCTCTAAACTATTGTTTGTGTTCCTTGTACAGTTGTAATCGTTTCCTTTATGCCTATGTCTTGCAACACAACTAGGGAAATGCTTATCGAAGATTAATTGCCTCTCTATGAATGATGTTTCACATTCAAATATAAATAATAAATATTAATCGAATGATGAAACTCTTGAAAGAGTTGGCGTGTCAAATATGGTTTACTGAAAAGAACTTTGTTTTGCAGGATATTGACTGCATGCCCCTACATCCTCTGGAAAATTTTCCTGAATCTCTCAGACAGCAAAGCGTCATCAATAGATATTACAGTCACTTATCAGAAGCAAAATATGAGGATCAGATGAAACAATTGGCTAGTGGAGGTGCAGCAAGATCCACATCAAATTTGTATGGTGCAGATTTAACCTTCCATACACCTGGTCATCCGATGAGCACCTTAATGAAGCAAGCCAAGGTAGCATGTTTGATGTGGAAGCTATGGACCTTTTTATAGTCAATGTAGAATAAGCTAACTGCATTCATTTTGGGATTTGCACAATAGGGTGACTATTTTATTCTATTGCACAGGCCGAAGCATCAGTTAATGAGGTTGCAGTTGCAACACAACAGTCAATGTACAATCAACCATGCACACTTTTGCAGATACAGGAAAGAGAAGCTGATATAAGAGCTCTTGGTGAGCTATCACGTGCTCTTGATAAAAAGGCAAGTGCAACAAGGCTTGTGCCTTATTTTCTCCCTCCCTCCCTCGCTCCCTCCCTCCCTCACTCACTCACTCATTCGCTCATCCATCGCAACAAGTTCCAGCCTCTGGTTGATATAAGCAAATACTAGCATGTTGGCAACCCTGCACAGGTGAGCAACCAGCTACACACACGCACAACACTTGGCTAGTGGTAGGAGTTGAGCACAGAACACAGCAGACACAAGTGCAGCAACTGAACTGCCCCTTTCTATTGCATCATATGGGGTATATATACAAGTAATGGTAAGAATTTACCAACTACACAAGGTGCACTAGTACTGGGCTGAGACCAGCCTCCATCTACTCTACATGGCTGAGGTAAGCCATGACTAAGTGGCCTATTGCCATATCTACAGCAATAAGGTGGGAGAGGGAAAGGATAGGCAGGAATTGACCCAATGCCAACTCCCTGCATCAAAACAATCAAAGGATGCAGTAGATTCTGCAGCAAAACAATCAAAAGATGCATTAGATTATCTTGCATAGAAAATAGCAAAACAACTCTTTTAGCACAAAGCCCAAACTCATACCACGACTAGCACTTAATCTTGACTAGTTGTCATCTCGATGATCTGATCGTGTGCCCATGCTGTCTGGACAGACTTGAGGACGTTGACTAGTGTCAAGATGTAATCTAGACAATAGACATGCGTCTAGGGGAACTATGGACACTTGAAATGGACTACTGGTCATAGTCTCAGAGAGTATAAATAAAGTATAAAAATAGTGATAATCCACTTGTATGAAAGATGAGTTCTTTTTAGTTCCCAGATCAGGATATGGCTACAGAGTACTGTAATCGTTGTAAAGATCGTTGCTGGTCTGCTGTTTGTTTGTTGCCACCTGACATATTGGCCATTCTTATAATCATTTGTTGAATATATATGTATTTAAATTTCACATTATTCAAGTGATTTACTATGAACTATGAATCTTCTTGTAGGAAGCTTTGCTGGTGGAGTTGAGGCACATGAATGAAGAAGTGTCTGGGAAGCAGAAGGATGGGGAAATTATTAGAGACTTGGAGCATTTCAGGAAGCAATATGCTATGGTGCTTGTGCAGTTAAGAGATTCGAATGATCAAGTAACCTTCCCTAGTTCAAGTATCACTTTAATAACTTTGGTTTTACCTACTTAAGTGAATGACAGTACACTTTATACTCAGGTGGCTGCAGCTTTGCTTTCACTTCGCCAACGCAATACATATCATGGGAATCCAGGGCAGTCTAAATCCATGGAAAATGGCATAGCCCTTGCTGGAGCATCAGACCCGTATTACCATCCAGAGTCTGATTCTCAAGTGATCGAAATTATTGAGACTTCAAAGAGCAGGGCAAGAATGATGGTCGATGTTGCTATCCAGGTCTGTTGGCCAGAATTATTTGTATTATTTTCTGTATCATATCAGGCTATCTGACCTAGGGTTCGTCATGGTTCTGATTTACTTATCTCTTTATATAATTTGAAATTATTGTCTCTACATTTTGAACTAAATGAGCATTGCTTTCCATGTTTCTTACTGAGGCGAACAACAAATTTTTTCAAGATTTGAATTGACAGGAAATCAATGAACTTACTCATTACTTAGCGCTCACTACTCAGTAATTCCTACTTACTGGAATATAAATTACTTGTATAATAATACTAAATGATGAGTTCATGATCGAAGTCATAGAAACTTGGACCCTTTTTACCAAATCACCTCTTTTTGAATTTTCTTTAAGTTAATCAGGTAATTTTTCTATTTGGTTGTTGTGGCAGCTGTTAGCTTTTGAGATATGCTGTCAGCTTGTTGGGGCAGCTTCCATTTGTCAAACTCTTGTTTGTTATGTCTATTGTCTGATTAGAGGGTTCATATAGTTTTAGAATTTATCTGTTTGGTTGAAGCATGACCTATTTTATTCTATGGATCCATTTTTTGTGCTACATATACATACATCTAAGTATTTTTCTTCCCTTCTGCACATTTTAAACTTATTTTGTTTAAATGCACTAATTGTTGCAGTTTTCCCTCTCTTACCAGGCTATGTGCCAAGTGAGTGAAGGAGAGAATGTTTTTGCAAAAATAGGGGAAGCACTAGATCACTTGAATAGACGTGGTACTCGCTCTGGTTCAAGTATACTTGGCATAAGACGGATGCCTCCTGATTCAGGAGAGTCAAATGCATATCATGATAATTGCACAACTGCCCCTGCATCAAACAGCAGTTCAAAGTTGCCAAATGGCTGTGATTCGGAAGCTCAATTTCCCAAAGAGTTGATATCATCCTGCGTAGCCATGATGCTTATGATAAAGGTTAACCATCCAAGCTCCACATGTTACCTACACTTACATTCCAACCCCCCCTGTGCCTAGTGGTCTAAAGCTTCCATCTGTTCCATTCACCAGAACTGCACGGAGAAGCAGTATCACCCTGCTGAAGTGGCGCACATCCTCGATTCAGCACTGTCAAGCGTACAACCGTGCAGCTCCCAGAATATCCCGATCTTCAGAGAGATCGAAATGTGCGTGGGCATCATCAAGAACCAAATGCTGGCGTTGATACCCACTCCAAGTGGCTAAGCTCCACTACTGCCACGGGGGCATCATCAAGAACCAAATGCTGGCGTTGATACCGACTCCAAGTGGCTAAGCTCCACTCCTGCCGCGGGTATCATACTGAGGCTCGGCATTCCTTAAGCTATTAGCTAATGTATTTTGGAAACGAAAAACCGGATACCTGTATGTGGTGTGCAATATTTCTTTCTTTTTTCTTCTTCTTTTGTCGTCTGTATTGTATGTACACAAGGCGTTTATTATTATTTATTGCCTGTTATTATGTGTGCGTGCTCGCTCGCTCTTTCTCTCTCTCTATCTATATATCTATCTATCTTCGGCTCCTGTTTTTCCCTATCTCGAGGTCCTCAAGCCCAGCGACTGGCTGCTCCTGTTTTCCCCTATCTCGAGCTCCTCTGCCCTGTGCAACAGTACGCTACAGTGTCTGATTCAGAGCGGAAGGGAACTTAGCCAAGATGTTACCCTTAAGCCGTCACACCCCCGAGCACTTTACGCGTACTCGATCACTCTATTGCTTTTGCAAGTTCTTCTAGGCTTTGCATTCCAAACCCTTTCTGTTAATAATCTAGCCACCACAATTAGGATCATAGCTGTGCATCTCACTCTAAAATAAATGACAAATGTAAATGGAACACGAACAAAGCATGGTACAGTCAAAGGTAATAAAGCTAAAGATAGCTACGTCAAATACAGTACAAGCAACTGGATACATGTAAAACGTTACCATGATTACACCTTAATAAAAACTAATCTAGAGAATGTCTTGGAGCCTTGAACCATGCATGTAGGGAGAATGGGAGATCAACCACGCAGAAAAGCAATGTCCAGTCTCCATCCACCTATATAAAATACACACTCTATTTATTTTCGAGAAAACTATAAACCATTTGATTGATTGATTAAACGAAGGGTAGACTAAGGGGGTGAATTGTTTGACCAAACTCTGTTCAAAGACGATGGATGGACCGATGGAGGTTGAACCACAGACTACACTGGTTACGTAATTGGAGGCGGCCCCAAAGTACATTTTGACTTTCATCTCTCGCCAGTTCCTTGAAGCATTGACCGACCACGACCAGATATGCCACTCACTCACTCACCAAAATGTCAACCTATACCTTCCGTTCTAGAAGAAGCAAAGCAGGCAAAGCTGCTCCACAACCGCAACACAGAGCAGGGCATCATCATCATTCATCACGG